>JAQFYB010000725.1:0-45240 GCA_034694085.1 Pogonognathellus longicornis
TGTTTTTACAAAAATCAATCTGTTTTTACAAAAATCAATCTGTTTTTACAAAAATCAATCTGTTTTTACAAAAATCAATCTGTTTTTACAAAAATCACAAAAAAAAAGAATAATGCAATTGAGAATTTGTCGTATAATATCGGTATAAAAGCTCATCTTAAATTATCAGTCAAAAATGTGAATCATTATCTATTTTAGACGATTTTTGAAAACAAATTGATAATTCGCACAACGAATGGGTTTAGTAAGACAGTAAGAAAAGGTCAGCTTGGTGCTACAAATATTAATTTGTACTATCAGCGGCATAGGCGTACCCAGGATTTGGATTCGGGAGGGGGGGCAAACTCAAAACATGAGGTATATATGTGCTTAAAGTGGGGATTGCCCCCTTGCCCTCCCTGCCTACGCCAGTGATCAGCGGACAAGACAACACATACACTCCTACCGCTACTTGCAAAATTTCATGGGAATGAATGCCATAGATTTTCTTAGTAAATATTAAATAATAACATAATATTTTCCATGAGCTAATCTGACTCGTGAGTCAGACTGAGAAAAATTGCTCTTGACTGAAGCCTTATGTTATGGCTTGAAGCTCAGAGACACAAATGAACACTTTATTCTGTTTCTGACTCTCTGGAAGGATTACTGTTATTTTTGAACATATTGACTGATTTCACGCTTTAACTTTTGAGGGGATGGAATTACAATAAATACCACTTGGGCTATTCTATACGCTATTATTGATGCTTATATCGAGCCATGACATATGATAAAAAATACAATTTTAGTGTATCTCTACCTGCGATGATTAGCATCACAGTATGATAAAATATGATTATGATCTTTGACTGAGCTAAGAGCTATTTCAATGCTCGCTCATAAGGTGGGGGTCTACCAATTTTCTAATTTTACCGTTTGTCCAACTCATTTCGCTATAACTTTTGAAAGGAAGCTCGGATTTCAATAAATTTTAGTAAATTTTATAGCTGTATATTGTACCTTTAATTTATACAACTTAAGCTTTTACAAAAAATTTGAAGCTTCAAAAGTTATAAAAGCTTTAAATATACCAATATTAAAGCTGTTATAACTTTTGAAGTTGTAACATTTTCGAAAACATTTAAGTGGTATAAATTAAAAGTACAATACACAGCTGTACAAGTTACTAAACTTTATTGAAATCCGAGTTTCCTTTCAAAAGTTATAGCGAAATGAGTGGGAAAAACAGTGAAAATATCAAAATGTTGGACCCTCATCTTAAGCCTTCCGTAAGGCGTAAGGTTGAGATGTAAAATGGACAGAAAGGAGAGATATTTTCCATGTTGATAGTTCACACGGTATTTTGTTGGTGTTACTGCTGCTGCTGCGAGCAAGGAAGGTAGGAAAGAGAAATTAGTTGTACTGTGCAGTCCCACCGATCTTCCCCGCTCTACAATACAAGTATAGATTCACAGCTTATAATAACCTTACAACTTACTTTTCTTCTATCGTTGCTACTGTTACTACCTAATTGTTCTGTGCACTGCATTATTATATTATTGCCGCATTATTTATAGTTTTTAATTGTTGTTATTCCTCTTCTGAATAATTTAATCCTTTAATAATCTCATCATATTCTTTGTCTTAGTGATTTGCAGAAAGTTAATGTGAGATATTATACGCCAGGATTAAATTTCTCTAAAAGACGGAAGCCGCTTCCAGTGTCCACTCATCAGTTATTCCAACATTCAACTTCCAAACTTTTCTCTTTGCAGAATATTTAAAACTCTTCCAGTTACATCAGTTTGCCAGTTAACTGATCCATCAACTGTTCACTGGTAAAGCCCTTAATATTTATATTAATGTCGAATGTATGTTTCCGCTACTTTTTGTAAATTGTTTTTAAAAATCCTTGTTGTGTCTTTACATTAACATTATGTAGGCTTTTGTAAGCGATAAGTATTTTACATACTCGATTTATGTTTTATCTGTTAAGAATGACAATGATATTATTATGTACAAACAAAGTACAAAGTACGCCTTAGTTCGTTGTTGGACTTACATCAGCCAAAAGTTAAAAGTAGTTTTCAAGAAATCTAGATACTGGGTTGGACTTTGTAAGTTTGAAGTTATTGTGGTCGACAGGTCGACAATAACTTATATTTAGTTTGTATTTAAGTGTAAATATTTTAAGACCCTTCTAGGCATGTTGAACAATATTACTTGATTTAAAAATTATCAGAAAGCTTTGTGTGTCATAAAAAAATTTCAAGGGCAATATAGATATCATCGTGTATATGTTTAAAAAATTATATTAAACTTAGAATAGAATAATAGAAACCTCATTATGTAAGTAGCCGGGAAATAAGCCACACAATCATAATGCAATGCTACTATTATATATACCTTTAGCTTGCTTAAGTGAGCCTCCTATGAATATATTACATAAGTATAATTCCTACCTATACCTATACATACCAGCGCGTCGTGTATTTGTGATGAGATGAGTACGGAAATAATAAGTTGCGTGGTTTAGATTATTAATTTTAGTAAATGCAGCAGTATTGTACTAAAAAGTAAATTATCTTGGCAAATTAATGTTTGTTATTGGTGTGGCCGTACGCAGCCGAAAGTCGAATAGATATCTATGTATAAGAATAGTACACTATAGTCTAAATATAATGGATTTTTTTATGTTCCGAATAATTGATTAGTATGTGTTTTCATTTATACTGACAGCACGTTGTTATGGAGGAATAAGCTATATCTAATTGGAATGAGTAAGTTGCAACGAGCATGCAAGTAGTAGTAGCCATTTACCCCATTTGAAAATTAATATTGTATTGTAGTTAGCGTGTAATGACGTTAATTAACATGTTAATTTGATATCTGTGGAAGCGACGAATTTATTTTAATCCTAATTTCATTTACGTGCTCCTACTAATTTTTTTGCTAGTTTAGACGGTTTTACCAATTATACTTGTTAACAAGTAGGTATGGTGTATGGTGGAGTGGACATCAATACATCCGCGTTAATGAAGTAATTTTAGGACATTTCTCAAAAATGACATCAAAATCTCCTATAACTGAGAACAAAAATCAAACTATAACAATATGTTCTTACTTTTTGCATTGTGGTCTGACGTACGTAATTTCAATTTGTAAATGCTAGGGTTTCGTGCAACGTGAGGTGTGTTTTATGATTATTAGTTTGCTTAAAACGGAAAGTAATACTATGTAAATACAATAGAACTGATATAATATATATATACATTTATATAAATATTGCAGAACGGTGGAGTAGACTGATAAATAGGTTTACAAAGGTGTGAAATTATTCAGTCTTTACTAACGTAATGAACTTTCGCTTGCTTCTCAGTAGAGCAGTAAAATAGTAATTGTTTCAGGAAGATAGGAAATTTAGTTTCGTCAAGTCTGTATTAAATATTTTTGGAGTGATGTTGGAATTCGCGAATGGAGGCGCGAATTCATAATTTTCAACATAATTACTGTTTTAAGCAGTTGCATTGAAATCAGTGCCAAGAGTTTGCTTGAAATCATGATTTACATATTTTATATGGGTGTGCCTGGCGATTGTCACCCAACACGAGGTGCTTGGTATTGGTTGCCAATCACGACGGTTGCCTGGCTTCTGGCTTGCCAGACCGATACCATGCAGACTCTTCAGATATGGATATAGCTGGAACTATGTTCATATAATATTATTAAATGTTACCTGGGTAACCCGAAAATTTTGCTAAATTTTAATTTTCTCGCAAACTAGAGAAGAAGAGATTTAACACTCTAGTGATTTTTTACGGTTTTGACTGTAATTCAAACACTGGACACTAGTAGGATCTCAATGTCATTAGCCAATAAATTGCATGCTGCTGTACACTAAACTAGAATGAATTATACAGCGTTATGGTTATAACATAAGAATTAATTTTACCGTCTGCTTAAGCAATCAAAAAACAATTCCAGTAGTTGGGCATTTTTTTAAAGTTGATTTAATCTGTCTTACGCCAAGAAGGGTTAGGCTTGCCCATGCGGCAAGCCAGGTATAGCTACCCCTGGTCATGAAAAGGGTTAGTTGGACTTTAGCCTTAGCGTAGCTCTTTGCTTGGGCTACATTAGCTACATACATAGATCCTATAATCGCGCTTGTAAACGTCTTAAACGTGCATTAGATATATTTCTCAAATTCCCCAACAATTTGGAAATATAACGTAAGTATTCTCAATAACTATTAATCTCCTGATACTTCGAGCTTCTATGCAATCTATGCCTTCCTCAATTTCTTTTGCGTTGCAAAAACACAAAAAAGTCATCTCTTATTTGTATAAACAAAAATGTATTGCATGTTTAGAGTTCTATGACTACTCTGAGTGAAACTGATCTCTGGGACCTCAGAGTTTGGAGGAGCATGAACATTTTCTGTCTTAAAAGATTATACTTTGACGGTTTTACCTATACTCGCATGCCATGCCCCTCTCTAATATAATAGTGTCATGCCAACACGATCGTTATTCATTGTAAGATAATGAAGGCAGAGTAATTCATTATTTGATTCACTTGACTTGATAATACAGATATATAGGTGATAGATAGTGGAGCAAACATTAGTTGTTATCTTTTCAATAATATTAGAGTCTACGGGCTTTGTCAGCACATTTTTAATAGCTCTTTACAATATCTTACCAATTCAAAACTCCAATAACCGATAAATGCATGTCTGGTTTTGGGTCTTGAGTCTTGACTCCACTGTTAACTGCCAACCAACCATTCTCAAATTCCATACGCATTCATGGCATGTAAAATGAACTTTGTGCATACGCAGATCCATATAGCATATTAGCGTTGACTATGACCGTTTGAATATACCTACACCTCCTCCTCCACCAACATAGACCACGCTTCTCTTGTGTATTCTGTATTTATAATGTAAAAACGACGGCAGCCACTGCCACCATAGCATAACATAAAGCACAACAACAGAAAAACATGCATGCTTGCACATGTTTATTACATAGGTATATAAAATGTCTATGATTATATTATTTACTAGTGACTAGTGTGGTAGTGTCTTTTATGGGATCCATCAGTCGTGTATTTAATGTAATGTTAGTGCAGTGTAACTAAAACCACACGATGTAAAATATTAAATTATCAATGATATTGTGAGCGTAGTTATTTCTAAGTAAGTAGTTAGGGTGTATGTAATTTGATCAACTGTTGTCTGCAGTATGTAGTGTAATAATATTATGTGGAGCGTAAGCAGTACTTCACAAGTCCTATTCATATCTCGTCAATACTATTATTGTGGAGATTATAATATTCGACCGTAATGTACGTAGGATAATTATATTCAGTATGATATGATATGTAGCTCTTGGTAATTTGAGTATAGCTCATCTGCTTACTAAGAGCATCATTATTAGTGTATAGCCCTTGTGTACAGTCTTCTGACGATTGCATAATAAGCTGACGAGGTAAAGAGCAATCCGTGTTGCGTGTTGTGTTACACAAGTACCTACTCCTACTGTATGTGATGTACAACCTCACAAACAAGATGTATATTTATGTGGCAGTATAGTGAATGTAGCAGTACACATTGGAGATGACGATGGTTTGACTTTAAGATTACCAAATAAATGATGCTGCTAAAAGTGTGTAGTTGCACTTGCTCCATATGTAAAAATAATAGTTCTATTCTTTTACTTTATTATCTGCGAGTAGTGTTGACGCTGTGGACTGTACGGTGCGGTGCAATGATGTTGTTGTTATAATAGTCTTTCTGTTGGGGTATAATAACTAATTTCCTATCACCACACTCTCCCATTACTGTCAGAATATAAAAATATTTTATGGGTTATGGTAACTATATACTCTATAAGTTAGGTGAGTTGAGTACTCCTTGGAATTATTATTGGCCAATTTGCGTTCGACTGTATTTTTAATATTGTCTTCTTGTCTAGTCTCATTTCCTTTAGTTAACACGGTATTGTCTTCAGCCGATATTTCTCATTTAGCTATCCGTGTCTGTTTTCGTGGCCAGTTATTAGTAGTGGTAGTTGGTTTGTAATTGTAATATGCTCTGTCCATTCCTTACCCATTTCATATTATAGAGTCGTAGACAGGTTAGATATTATAATAGCTCTTCGCCAGACCAGACAAATTTTTACATAAATATCGCACGGCATTTTCGTCACGATTGTTTGATCTTTGGACACCTTTCTAGATGGTATATTTCCTAGAAAAGAATCCCGTCTACTTGCCATATCTTTTGTACCGGATATTCTTTCAAGACTAATATATACTATTAGCATGCTACACTAAGATTATGTAATTTAATTTAGATAACAGTAACATGAGATTTCCTCCAGGAACATTCTCAAGCTTCAGTATGACTTTGCTTAATTTGCCTGCTGTCGTGTAAAATAAATAATTAAAAAATGGATTCTTATTTTCTATTTTTTAATAACTTCCTCCTTTTCACTAAACTGCTTGTGCATAGCAAATGAGTGCATGTTTTTAAGGTCATTAATTAGCTCCATATAATGTACTTGCTTTAACGGATTATCCTGCTTTTTATGAGAATAATTAGTAAACGATAGGCCATTTTACTTTACTAGGAGTATTTTTTTTATTTTTGTACAAAAAGGGTCTCATTGTATTTGTTAATCTTCCAATATCAAAGGTGAACTGTGTTAATATTCTAAATTTGATAGGTCACCATAATATTACCGTAGTCACCAGTCAAGTCAGCACCAGTAGTAGTTGATAAAAACTCATTATGATAACGGTGGTTATTATACGATACAGTTAAGGTGCTATTTGGTGTTTGTAGATGTGCAGACTCTGTAGACGATATATATACAAAGGTGGTTAGTGTTTTATACATGACGTGAGTATGTGTGCGGTTTGTATAATATTTTGGTATAAACTGGATATGTATAAGAATTTACAAACGTTATGGCATAATAAAGATAATGCATTAAATTAATATACTAACACTACCTATATCTGCCAATGCATATCAAATTTTCCTGTTTAGTAATACGTTGTTGGCGATAAAAATCATTATCGTAGGGGAGTATATATCAGCGTATGTTTTATCATTTATAAATATATTATGTATCATCGTCATACTCCTTATAACACGAATCGAGAATCGTTTCATGTCTGTGAGTCTGCTTTGAACAAACTACCTATCAATCTACAAGCTTTTCGTTGGTGTTTTCAGACATACATGTATGATAATGTTGCTGTATGTATGTACATGTAATAATATTTTAGTATGTATGCATGGACATGTCTAGATTAATCACAGTTTGCGATGCGACATTATCCCATGAGGCGAAAGTGCACATGTTTAAACGACAGCGTGGCTTGTTGGTAGCGGCTCTAGTTCCAGCAAATAACGGCTTTGTTATTTTCTCATTATTTACAGCAGAAGTGAAATAATTTTCTTTAACCAAGTAGCAGTGCAGTCGTAGAGTCACCGCAACTATCATTGAGTGCAAACAGCGTTTATGCACAATTAAGTGTACAAATAGGCACTATCATTAGCCAAACAGCCATTCTACTATCTAAACCTTTGACAATTTAATTTCGGTTAACATAAGCTGAATGCATGAACTTCTAGTAGGTTCACTAATTTGAGAATATATTTTGTAATCTGTGGAGTATATTTATATGGAGAAAATATGATTATTGAATTTATGTTTTGGAAATTATATTTGTGGTTTTGATTTTTGATTGCAGTTTCTTGATTCTTGAGTCATACCAGAGAGATTCATCCAGACATCTGATTAATTACTAATCCTCCTGTCATCTTTCATCCGTCTTCATCTCTTCGATCTACTTCCGAATTGTTGATAAGTATGAAAGTAACGGATGGCGTTGAAAGCCCTACAAACTTGGACAGTGAGAAAAAGACCCCTGTTGAATCCAACGTGTCACTGAAAGAGCCTTCTCAGGGTAGTAATGGAATTGACGTTGAAGAACAAGAAATGAACGATTCGGGGATAAATGGTTCACTTAATGGAACATCTACCTCACCATCACCAGTTGAAGAAGTTGCCAACGGTCGTAGTAGCATTGAAAATGGCATGAGTGACAAAGAAAATGCAAAACCCTCAAAAAAGGGATCATCGAAAAAGTCAAAATCTTCCAATAAGCATAGTAGAAGCAATCGCAATTCTGAAGAGCGGAATGGTATTAAAACTGCCAATAGTGCCAACAAGGGTGACTCAGATGATGCCGAAAAGGAGGCGGAGGGTGCTGCAAATGATGGGAAGTCGGAAACCACAGAAGATGTGTTTTATGTTCATGACGCAGGATTAACTATAAAGATTGTTGCGTTAGGAGCAGAGCCATTTGAAATTCAGGTAATTTTTTTAAAAAAAAAATGAAGTTCAGAATTACATAATATTGAACTGCATATCAGATTGCGGAAAATTAGTAAAATGATTCCTTAATATTATTTGTAGGTATCAAGTAGCGAGATTGTCCAAGAACTCCATCAGTTGTTAATGGAAAGGGAAGACACTTGCCATAGGACATGTTTCTCTCTTCAGTTAGATGGTGTCACATTGGACAACTTTGCTGAACTGAAGAGTATACCAGGATTGAAAGATGGTTCAGTTATTAAGGTAATTTTGCTCCTCAGTTCTCAACGTCATTCTCATTCTTACAATATTTCTCACTTAAATATTTTTGGCGTCTGCAGTTCTCACATTTACTATCTGTTATTTGCCAGATGAAAAATGTGCAAGAGTAAAGGGTCATACAAACACAGCTTTTCTTGTAGGGAAATTAATATTTTGTAATGAATTTGTAAAGGTTGTCGAAGAGCCGTACAACTGTCGAGAAGCTCGAATCCATGTAAAACATGTACGTGATCTTTTAAAACCAAGTGATTGGGCTGATGCTTATGCGGGAACTGATTGTGCATCGCTATCGTTCCTAAATGCCGTGAGTGGCGGCGATCTGGCAGGGAAAAAGAGAGTTGTCGACTGTACTCCACCCGAGTACATTATGCCAGGCACTTCAAACTCATTGTTACTCAGTCCAGTTCATCCTTTGCACAAAGACCATAAACCAATATCATGCCTTAAGGTGAGACAATCCCATTTCTTTTATTTGTCAACACTAAGGTATTGTATATCAAGAATGAGTCTGTTTGATTAAATGAAACAATTTTTTTGTGGTTGTTCTCATAATGCAGGTTCTAGCAGCATCTGGCTGGAATCCACCTCCTGGCTATCGAAAACTGCATGGTGATTTGATGTACTTATTAGTGGTAACACTCGAAGACAAAACCTGCCATGTTACGGCCTCTCCACGAGGTTTTTACCTTAATCGCTCAACTATGGATAACTTTGACCCCATGCCAGCCAATCCAAATAATTTTTTAAGTCATTCACTAATAGAACTTCTTACACAAATCAGTCCCGCTTTTCGTAAGAATTTTGCCTTGCTTCAAAGACGACGAATGAGTCGTCATCCATTTGAACGTGTTGCCACACCTTACCAAGTATACTGTTGGGTATCACCACCAATGCAACACAATTTGGACGCTATCCGAGCAGAAGAAGCATTTTCATCTAAGCTAGGCTATGAAGAACATATACCAGGTCAAACAAGAGATTGGAATGAAGAACTTCAATCTACTCGCGAATTACCAAGACAGACTTTACCTGAACGTCTTCTTCGAGAACGTGCTGTTTTCAAAGTGAGTTTTGTTCAAGTGTACGATGTACAAGGCATCTTGAGATTCCTTGCTATGGTCTTTAATATGCCTTTACAACTCAATTATGGTTTTTCATTTTGCATGGATTTATTTTTGCTAGGTCCACTCTGATTTTGTATCAGCTGCTTCTAGAGGTGCTGTAGCAGTTATTGACGGCAACATTATGGCAATCAATCCCGGTGAAAGTCACAAAATGCAGATGTTTATCTGGTCAAATATATTTTTCTCTTTGGGATTCGACGTTAGAGACCATTATAAAGAATTAGGCGGGGACGCTGCGGCTCATGTTGCTCCTCGTAATGATTTGCAAGGAGTTGCAGCTTACAACGCAATTGATCTAGAAGGGCTCTATACTCTGGGAACCGTTGTGATTGACTATAGGGGCTACAGAGTAACTGCTCAGTCAATTATCCCTGGAATTCTGGAGCGCGAACAAGACCAGTCAGTTGTTTATGGCTCTATTGATTTTGGAAAAACTGTCGTAACCAACGAAAAATACTTAGAGCTTTTGAAAAAAGCGGCTCCACGACTCAAAGTGCTTCCACATTATGTGATGAACGAAAAGGAAGAAATTTTGGAGTTGTGTTCATCCGTTGAATGCAAAGGAATCATCGGAAATGACGGAAGACATTATATTTTGGATCTACTAAGAACTTTTCCTCCAGATGTGAATTTTCTTCCAGGTATACAGTGCACATAAGCTTAATGGATGATTTAGACGTGCCTGTGTCTGCACCACTAGTTAATTAAACAAGTCATGATGGCTAAATGAATAATTTATTAACGATGTTTTATTGTATAGATATTGACGTGGAGTTAAGTCTTGAAGTTAAAGGGATGGGATATCCTCTTCCCCATCCTCACAAACTTTGTTGTCTGCGGCAAGAACTTGTAGAAGCCTTTGTTGATACACGCTACATGACTTTTATTAAATTAGCTGCCTATCACCTTCAGAGTATGGGTCATAGAAAGAAGGAGACCCGAGAGACAACTCCAAATCAAACTAACGTCGAGGAAGTTTCCAATGCGCCTCCAACTGATGAATCTACAAATGAAGATACAAATAAAGACGAAGAAGAGCCTAACAAAATGGACATCGTAGCAAAAAAAATGGTGGAAAGTATTACATGCTCATCTAGCGAAAAATCGGACGGTATGTGGTTGTATATATAGAAGATCGAACATCACGATAGTTATGTTCATTTTTGGTGTTGCGTATGTCTAATGTATTTAATCTAATTAAATAGAGTCAGGAAGTTTCACGGCTATAGCCATTGCAAAAGCAGCAAGTGCAGTGGGATCTTTGGGCGAGAACGAATTTGATATCCGATTTAACCCAGATTTGTTTTCTTCAATGGTGAAACACTCTTCTCCTCCTGCTCCCTCCCTGAATGAGTCTGAAAATTCTAAAAGTACGAGCGAGGAAAAGGCTAAGGATGAATCTAAAGAGGTCGGACACTCAAAACAGTATCCCTCTGTAGAACTGCAAATCCGTGTCAATAAAGAAGTCTGCGAATACATCGTTATTTTTCAAATCCCGCAATTTATTCGAGATATCACAACCACTAGGTAATTGATATAATATTGTTTTTTGTAGCTTTTTTTCCTGCATTTGGTGTGGGTGTTTTCGTTTGTTTCTTTGTTACCTTATTGCATGACCAGGCTTATTGGGTGGAGGATGATTTTGTTAATAATAGTACATGCGCACTGGATAGTGGTACAACATTTTTTGGCCCCAATCCGTTGCTGATGGATGGCCAAACCTTGTCCGCGTCCATGCATGCTCGTGGGATAAACATCCGATACTTAGGCCGTGTCGTTATGCTACTACTTGACAAAGAAAAAAGTATCACCAAGGAAAATACCAGCAAGATGAATGGATTTACGCATTCGTCACAAAATGGACAGGGCAACACTTCACCTACTACCAGTGTTCAACATCTCCCTCACTTTGTAACAACAATTGCTATCATGGAATTGATTGCCCGCAGTGCAAAACACGTTTTCAACCCCTATATACAAGTAATACAATCTCTTCCTTAAAATGCCAGCAAACTTTTGCATTTTAAGTCTGAATTCTCGTCGCATGAATATCGCGTTGTCATTGTACTTATTTTTTTTCCTTTTTTTCAGGCTGTGGACATCATGAATCAGAGCCTAGCCATTAGTCATTTCCTTAATTGCTTTCTTATGTCTGGACTCATTACTGTGCCTCCTGTTGTTTCTGACGAGGTATTAATTTTTTTATTATTCAATTAAATTACTCAACTTGGTTTTATATATCATTAACACTATATGATTTTGATTTTAGTTGACACCTTCGAAGCCAAATCGTGGTGCTCACAGAAATAAGAATAAGCAACAGAAGGGAAAACAAAATAATTCTAATGGCAATTCACCGACAATCGATTGGACAGCTTTAACGCAAGCTTCACTTTGGGAGCAGATCCGAGAAGACATTAAAACTTATTATGGTTATTCATTTCCAGAAATTATTGCAGATGGATTTGACAGTTGTCTACATTTATACGGAATCCAAAAGATTTCCTTGTTGCGATCGTTTTGCCTTAAGACTGGAATACAGATCCTCCTACGAGAGTATCAGTTTAACAAAAGTGGTGGAAATGGAAAGGCAAACAGTAATACATTTATACAAGAGGATGTTCTCAACGTTTTCCCAGTTGTTAAACACGTGGATCCCAAGGTATGTCAAGTATATTGTATTACTCAAATAATGATTGCGTTTCGTAATTCGAAAGTTTTAATTTGAAGAATAAGAAACTAAGTAACACTAAACATTTGCAGGCGTCCGATGCTTACCAATTCCTAAGTTCTGCCCAAACCAAATTAACGCAAGGTTACTTCAGAGAGAGCTACGAGCTTTTGAGCGAGGCCCTAAATCTCCTTAATAATGTTTATGGAGCAATGCATCCTGATATAGCATTTTGTCTACGACTTTTAGCTCGTTTGAATTATGTTATGGGCGAGCACGCAGATGCCATGGCTTACCAACAAAAAGCCCTCTTCATGGCAGAGAGAATTCTTGGAATTGATCATCCAACCACTATCTTAGAATATACATTTTTATCCTTGTATTGTTTTGCCAATAATCAAGTCACGACTGCACTCAAGCTTTTGTACAGGTACAGTTACAATTGCAATATTACAAGATTTCTAGTAATCACAATAATAATTTTGTTAATTACATTTACTCTGATTACATTTAGAGCCAGATATTTGAGCTTGTTAGTTTTGGGAGAAAATCACCCTCAGGTAGCTCTCTTGGACTGCAACATAGGTTCGTATTAATCAATATAATATATAATTATTTTAAAGTAATGGAACAAAGTTGCTAATGTGTAATTATTGTTAGTATTTCAATTAAATTAATTATTTAAATTACAATTTAATTCCCGCTGTAAGGAAAGTGGTATTACTTGTGCTTAAAATCGACAAATTAATTGTAATGTTACCATTAGAAATGTAATGATACCCCTACTAGAAAATATAATGCACAAAATATTTACCATTACTGATTACTCTATGAATGGAAAAACCTTTTTCTATATTTCAGGACTGATCCTGCACGCAGTGGGCGAATATGAACTTTCACTTAAGTTCCTAGAGAAAGGATTGGAACTCAGTAAAAAGTATTTCGGAGCCCGTTCACTTAAAACAGCGGTAGGACATCATCTGGTTGCTCGTACGCAAAGCTGTATAGGTAAAATAAACTTTCATAGCAACATTATTTGGAATTCATTCCTAATTAGCAAATCATATGTGGGCGTAGTACTCAAAATAACTAAAGTACATTCTAAAACCATTTTTGTTTTATAGGTGACTTCAGATCAGCACTAAATAATGAAAGAGAAACATATTCCATTTACAGAGAACAGTTGGGAGAAAAACACGAGAAAACGCTTGAGGCATCAGATTGTCTTAATCACCTTACCAACCAAGCAGTAGTGTTACAGCGGAAAGTAAGTACTATATTTTGTGTAAATGTTTTCGCTACTTATTTTTTTAAAGCGATATAAAGTCATACTTGTATCATACAACATGTAATTTTTGTCTTAGATAAACGATATGGCCCACGGCAAAGGGTTACCTCCAATTCAGATTCAACCTCCGTCGATGGGATCTGTACTAGATATGCTCAATCTTATCAATGGAATACTCCTAATGCAAATAAGGTGAGTAGTCAGAATGGAGTTAAACGGAAAATGATATATGCTTGGTGCGTCAGTAAGATGGATAATAAAAATAAGTTTGGGTTTGTTTTTACAGTCAAGCTGACATTGAAAACTTCAAGGCGGAACTAGAGCTAAGAGCACGAGAATTATCGCCGATAACAAAGTAAAAAGTGAAGACAACAAATCTAGAGTTAAGAAATTATGATATGTTTCTAGAGCCACTGCTTTCTTAAAGTCACCCTTCATTACTGAGCGCAAACAGCTTTTGTGTCAAATTGGACAATTATAACCACACGGTACGAATTTTCGACCCGAAGAAAGACAGCACATGTTATAAATATTATATCTACATAGTTTAATATAAACTACGTTTAAAATAAGAGATTTAGATAATCTACGTCTATTTGCGGCCATATAATAAGATACACAATACATCAAGAATGTAGTGCAGAAAGTTTTATCGTAGTATTATGTATTTAAGATGGTAGTTTTGAAATTGACTGTGAACGAATTGATGTTCACTCAACATCCCAACTAAAGGCTATACACTTATGCAATATGACGTGGGATTGATAAGCCCGAAATGCCCACCCAACATTTTGTAATACGAAAGCTCTATGTTTGAAAGCACACCAATGACTTTACCTCGATAACGATGGAAAACTATGTCCATTATATATAAAATCCCGTTATGATAACAGTTTATACTCCATTTATAGCATGTGCAAAGCTGTGGTTCCAAATATATGGCGGTGTATGCAAATGTAAATATTACTGTATCGTCGTCAGTTTCTTGAAATGCTGTCGGCAAATTAATCGTAGCGGATATCCTGAATTTATGGAGGAATGATGGTTCTGTTAATGATTCCTACTTCTTCCTATTTACATGCTTTAGTGTGAATATTTGTGCTTGAAAAGGTTGATTCTCATTTACGGTTTCAGAAATAGTTATTCATCAGCTTGACTTGTCAACGTCTGTAAAGTTGTGCGACCCACAGCATTCGTTTGTAAAAAAAGATGGGCTAGTACAAGTACGAAATGATGAAAGGAATTGACTTATCCTGCATTTATAGCGACTGTTTCTTTATATATAAGTACCTAGGCTAATTGTAATTTTTGATAGCTAATAGGATTAAAAATAATCAGCATATGACAGTGTTCTTCAAGGCGCGAGTCCATCTCTTGTTATATTTCTAAATACCTACTACTATAGAAGATAATAATAATATTGCAACACGTACACAAATGCACACATTAGAGAGACATACGTTTATAGAATTGTTATATAGCTCTGCGGAGGTACAACGGTACAATTGTAGTAGAAATGTTTATTTTTAGCTATATCAGTTATCCTAGTAGTAATATATCGTAGTCAAATCAGTAGTTGTTGAAATGGAAGAGGAATATGAAAAGACGAACGTATATTATATATACAGCTTTAGTGATTCTAGTAGTGACGTAATTTACGTAATCATATTCTTAGGTATGCATTTATTTTTGCTTGTAGATATATTTGCTAAGCTCGTTCAATTTTGGTGTATCCTGTCCAAAGCTCACACCAAATACTTGTGTTTCGAAAGGGATTATAATATTTTCTTTTGTGTAGGCCAATCAATGTATTAAATATTGCCAGAAGTGAGTGTAAATGGCCGGTTGAAATTATGGACTGCAACTAACTTTTTTCTTTTCTTTTTGATTATTCGTCAACATGTATTTTATTTCATATCCCTTTCTAATTTTGTCATTCATCGCTGTTTGTCGGCTGTGATTTAAAATCATCGAAATTACTGTCTACTTCTGCAAACTTAGCAACCTCCTTAATAATTTCCAACTTGGTACTATACCAAGATAGTTATCAGGTTACTTAAAGGTACTCCAATCCCAATATTTTTTATTTATTTTATTACTTTCATGGTGGCTCCAATATTGAAGATGTTAAATCCAGCAACCAATTGGTTAGTGACTCCAAAATGATGAAAATTGGATCCAAGATGAAAAAAATTAAATACAGAATATTTAGATTGGAGTACCTGAAGTACCTATTACCTACCTTGGTACTACGCTATACTAATACTTGTCTCAGACTGCGAAGTTAGTGTACCTTTGCAAATAGATAATATCTATTCTTATCGGCTAAAGTAGAGAAAATAATAGTCATCATGCTAGTAGAAAATATTTGGTTAAAAATAACAATTGTGTTATGACCGTGGTATCAATCACTGGTATCAATGTTATAGTATACTAAACTTAATAAGATGACTTGCTCATTAGTCATGTGTGTTTTTCATTCTAATCGTCGCATCTTGCAAGTTATTGTATCCCTCCATGTATTGAATTTTTTGGTTGTTTTGTTATAGCGAAAGAACATGAGGTGATATTAAAACATGTCGACTATCCATTTATATAGTAAAAATGGTGCTAACAAGTCCATTAAAACTATACGTAGTTGTTTCAAAGATTTATATTGAGAGACGTAATCAAAGAAGATAATTGTCCCGAGACAGAGCAAGAGAAAGAGATATGAACAATCCAGTGTTAAATGTATGTATCTCACAACAGTCCTAATATTATTATTCGTGAATTTTGTAGTGCTAATATGTAAAAGGTGGAACAAGGTTTGCAACAGAACAAACTGAACATGAACAATGCAAAGCAAGAGAAGGTTGATGGGGTACTAGGAGTAAAGGAAATAATATGTGAAAATAAAATGACAAACTACATATTATTTACATAATGTGTACAAAGAAATGTTTTGTCTGCTAAGCTGTTTAATAGTCTCGAGGGAGTTCAGTCAGATCTAATAAGGCTAGCAATGCATGCATGAAAAATCAGTACTGGAAATATGTGAATTCCCGTAGATTCAAACTTATCTGTCATGTAACAATATGCTTATTAGTAGTTTATATGTAGTAGTAATAGTAGTAGTAAGTGTTATAGATATAAGATTTGCCACCGTCAGAACATGCCTGGAATGTACAGTACGTTACAGTGGTGGATGATACACGGTGGTCGTTTGAAATGTGATGGGAATTATTGGGCTGTTTTTGCAAATGACCTTTGCGTGCAAATCTTGTATGTATTGTAATGTATTCGCCTGTAGACAGAGTTTGGAATTTTAGTAGACTGAATTATTGTAATGTACCAAATATGCATTTTATTAGCGCAGTTTGCATTATACAAATATATGCAGAATGAATCTAAATGCTAAATAGCAGTATTCTTCGAGATGTCGTGGATTTACAGTACAGAAAGAGAGAGAGGAGATTACACTCTTTTACGCATGATATTCACCTAGAGACCACTGCCTTTTTAATTGACATCTAAAATGGTCAGGGACAGGCAGTTCATCGAGTAAAAGTTAAAAAAACTCACAGAAGACTTTACAATTTTTTTATTTAGCTCCCTTCAAAAAGTGTCGTTATGAAAAAAATAAAAAATAACAGTAACTTGGTGGATAAAAATGACAAAATCTTAAGCAACGTTTGTGCTCAAGTCATTATCAATCTACAAATACTAATCAGTTGTACTTTAATTCAGGAAGTAGCTTCAAGAGGCACGTACTATAATGATTTGTTATTAAAAAGTTATAGAATTTCGTGTAGAATATATTTCCTATAGCTCACATACCTTACAATTATCATTATTATTATCATTATTGTTATTATTATTATTATTATTATTATTATGATCATTTACTAGAGGTATACCAACCAATAATATAAATATATCATAGCAGGGGGAAGAAATTGCAATATTATAAGTAGAAGAAATAATAACAAAAACTGTAGATATGCAGGGATTTGTTGGAGGTGGAGTAAAACGTAAGTCTGCATGATCACACACGGTTGGTTGTAATGTAATATATGAAAAAGCTGAGAAAATCTAGTTATTGATGGTAGTGATAACTCATGAGGACTGACAACTCAATTATTTAGCAGGAACTGCTTTAAATCCCGAAATGAAGCTCAACTTGTAAAAGATGAGACGAAAGGAAAGTAAAGAAGAAGAAAGGAAAAAAGAACAAATGATTTTGTTACACACTGTCTGTCTATAGTCCCTAGCTAAAAATACTTGTACTCTACTGCGTCTCTGTGTGTTTGACTCTGTGTGTCGGTGTTATGTTGCTGGATGGAATATGGAGCGGAGGAGAGTGTAATTAATTGAAATGGTAGACACCTTGTTGGATGGGTACATTATTGTTTATTAAGATTGTATAGAGACTGGCATTGGACTGGAATGTGTTTTGTTGTAATGCACTTTGTATGTACATCTTTGGCAATGAGTTTGTTGTTATGATGTTGTGTTGTACATAGGAGATTGGCAGTGCAGAAGGAATATTTTTTGTTTCGTTGGTTGTCGGAAAAGATCGTGAAACAGGATTGTGTTGTTATTCGGGCAGAGAAGAGGAATGGAGGATAATGAGAAGTGATTACTCTTATTGTCAGCTTATTTCAGCACAGATTGTGTCTTATTCACTCCACATATATACGTACACCAGACTGTGCTGCTCTAGAAAAAGATGTACTAGCATGTAATAATAATACAAATAATAATGCAGGGATACAACAGGAAAACACACTTTGACAAAGTTTCGTGAAACCTTGGTTGGTTAGAGATATGATGATGAAGAGAGACTAGGACGTTTAGAAATGAAATGTCAATAGAATAAGACGGAGACTGTAGTGCAGTGAGAAATAACATTATTTAATGAATGTTGTATAGAAATATTGCCAAGCAATTGATTAAGATGACATTGTCAGTGTGTGTGTGTTCTGTAGTGACTCTTGTGTAGGGAAAGGCTGTCGTGGCAATCGTTGTTATAGATTTCATAGAAGATTGTAGGTAATAGCAGGGTAGAGGATGTGTGCAAAGATCACTCTGAATGCAATCAATGATTTTGGAACACGTAATGTAATACCACTACAAAGAACGGAGAGTGTGCATTTACTAGAAACCAAGTCTCTGGGGTACTACTCAATCCTATGTTAAATGTACAGAGAAAGTACTACTGCCGCTGTGAACTTTTAGAGTTTTTTTAAATACGTTAAGAGTAAGTGGCGTGAATGCGACAGTAGGGTGTGTGTAAGTGTGTGCATAGAAACTTTCAAGTTTTCAGCAGATGCCATTATTATACTTACTGACTTTAATGAATACATACATAACATATAATACTATATGTAACTAATACTACTACAACAGATAAGACTCGAATGCAGTCCAGCCGCTCACACACTCGTAGACTTTTCTGCTAGATTCGTACTAGGATTAAGAACAAATTAAATTGATAATTATCAGTACCTACTAACTGTTACTACAATATATACCTAATCAATACATTACAAATTTTGTCGGTCAATGGCAATAGGAAATAATATTGTTATTACAATACATAACAATACGCTAGAATCTAACACTATAACTATTATGGTACATTATTATATTATAATATTATACTTACAATTAGCTGATTTAAATTATGGTATACATAAGTAGTATGGAATTATATTAAGTATATTGCATGTGTACGAAACAATCACAACAATTTACTAATAAAAATGTACTAAATGAGTATGTAAATGACAACTAAGGAGAATCATTATTACGTAAGTAAGAATAAAAAGTGCATTGTGAGGCACAGATCCGATTTGTTACAATTGTTGTGTTAAACATTGTTGAAATTCTATATTATACATCATTAAGCTAGTAATACAACAATTTTTATTACATTAATGATACGAAACGTACAGAAACATTTATTTAGATAATATGAGATATGATGATGGTACGTATGATAGACAACAAACGTCAAACAAAGAATGACAATGACAACATCCCAGTAAAAACTCTAAAATGTAAACTTGTTAATGACTTGTGTGTGCATATGGACGACTCCAGCAACGAATGCTTAGAAAATCCTGGATAATAATTATTTTTCATAAAGTTATAATAATAATTAAACGGAAATGCAAAGCGGTATAATTTCATTCAGTGATTAATCATGTGAGACAGAAAATAAAGTTAAATGCAATCTACAATGATGTCCAAGTCCTATATACTTTGCTAATGTTCAATGTTTTGTTTTCATGTGCAATCCTGAATGAAATTCTTTTTCATTTACAGTAAGTGAAAGTCTGGAATGAATTGTTTGAAAAAGACTTTTTCTGACCAGAGCGGATTTTCTTGGCGCATGTACGAATTTGGTTTCTGACGTCGTTTATATAGAGATTGTATGGTGAATATTTAATGTGCAGCTATTAAAGTTTAATTTGGTTTGTTTGCTAGGTTAGGACAAATATAGAAAACATCTTGCCATGTTTTGCCTTTGTCATATATACTCGAACTGCCTGTTCTACACTAATTTTCGTGGACTGTGGTAGGGAATTAAAAAAGCAATAATATTATAATTATGCGACATGCATGTGTACTTGTGTCTTACTTCACCGAATGTGTTAAATCAATTTGATCTACAAATGTAGTAGTGATAAAGACTTGGCATTTCATGCAAGAATCCCGTTATAGAAGTCATAAGAATATTATATTCATTGTAATAAAATACTACTACTATTACTAACTAACTAACTATACAGAATTCTAAGCAACGAGTACCAAAAGACGACGGAGAATAAAACCGGGTCGTCACCACATAAATAAAATCGTACACAATGAATGAGCCCCATATTCAAAAATAAATTAATATCCTAATGTTAAGTGAATACTTGTATTGTATTGTACACTCTAAACGCATAGAACACTACTGGAATTAAATAAAATTGTCCGTTGTTGCTACATGACAAATGTTACCTGCTTTCTCTGTTGTAATAAAGTGGAAGAGAGTAATTTGTTGCAATAGTATCAGCAGGGACTTATAAAGTCTGACTGATTGTCATCAGGAGAATCTATTAAGCAAAAGTGTGTTTTTATTATTCTGTAAGAAATTGGTGGCTAACTTGTAATACATAAATTAAGTAGAGGCTGCCTGTGAGCAGTTTTGCACTCTGCATGCGATGTAGGCATTACTAAAGTGTTGTAAAATGCATTTAGCAGATGCAGTGTGCAGGACTGCAGGAAGGTAGGTTAAAATTATGTGTGTATGTAATAAACTGTGTTGATTGCCTGATTTGACTAATATCTACTTGCAAGGTGATACACATTTCGGGTAGTTCTTGACACAACTGTTGTAGTCTCCTTGGCAAATGTAATGAAAAATGAGAGCCAAGCCGTCTGAATCAAACCGTATAGTAATAATAATAATATGATAATATCTATCCCAGTTATTATATAAATAAAATACCTATAGCAATGATACAGCGTTACAAAAAGCAAATGTCGGGTGAGCAAATAAGAAACAACAAAAACCAATCAATATTATATACAAATTATGACGAGTGATGGTATGGCGAATCAAGAAAACAAGTAGTCAAAAATCGGACTGTTTTGTTGAAGACTTCCACAATTGGCCTTTTGTACATGAAAATATTACGTTTCCTTACAGGCAAGCTCAACAAATAGTCCGATTTTAGAAATAAGTGAAATTATCCTAAAGATGAGTAAAATTTCGTAGTCAAGCAAAGTTAATAAAATATTGTATGTATAAGAATAAAGATTTTTTGGAAAAATCAATTAAAAACTAATAAATTGTATCCAATAACTTGTTTTGGTTTAGAGAGAAATTGTTTGGGTCGAGTACTGAACAAAATAAAATCAGGAATGACCATCTCAGATACTTTCGTCCAAATAATTACAATCCATTCATTTATTTACATTCACAAATCCATTCATCATTTAACCGGTTATGTGCATCTGTCTCAAATATTCCGTTCCCTTTCCTCACTTTCTCCAACGTAAAAACTGAACTGTGTATATTCATATTGGAATTCAGTAGCACTCATTTGGCATTTATATTTCTATGCATACAAATATAATTGAGGCATGCCTTATTTACTACCGTAATATTTTACATTGTCATTTTAAAAATTATTATTAACCATTTCATATTTTAACAAATTCAAACATCTTTACAAAAGCAGCTTTCACCTTATTTAAACTTTTCTTTTTCACTTTCTCCTTACTTTTAAATATACATTCAGAAAAGTCTTCTAATACTTTCTCCACTTTCTCCTCGTAAAAGCATTCAGAAAAGCCTACTAGTACTTTCTCCACTTTCTCCTACTTATACCCTTCTTAAATTAATCGGGTTTACGATTATTTATTTATACATACTTTGCATAAATCAATTGGCAGTATCACCAGATGACTAAATATCAGTGTTTTTGCAGTCGGTCATCTCATACTACACCCTTAGTAAAAAGAACGATAATCCTGAATCACCCCTGCATACGTGTATCTTCAGGTAAAATTAATACAAATACCAGCAGCATTATATTAGTTTAAAATATATTATACCAAAAAGTTAATTAGAAAGTTAAAGCCAACTGAAAGCGGTATAGTTCGTTAAAATATAAACATTAATTATTGACTACTGCGTTTAACGGGATTCTGGTAATTCTTTCTTTGTGTAATGTTAGCAATTCATTCTCTGTGTCTGTGCGTAATATGAGTCTTGCAAACATTTGTCTCATGCCTGTAACGTATAATTTTTTTTGATTGCATCGCCATTGCTAATAAAGCTATTATTAATAATTATTAGTGGAAGTAACAGCAAAATATCATGATGGTTTGTTTTGGCTTCAATTTGCTCTTTTCTTTTAATGAATGGTAATTTGTCACGAATGCGAATGAATGGTTTGATGTCACCATAGGCTTCTTAGGCCACCACAAAATGCCATGATAAAACTCAGCGCTCAGAATATAATAAAGTCTCATGGGTCCTTTTCTGTTCCTTTGCATGCTCCACTAACTTTCAATAGGCTGACAGCCACTTGGCACAAGTGTGCAGAATCACATGTTGTTGCATGTCATTGTGTATGTAATACTCAATTCATGTGTTGTCAAAATTCTTTTCACGCTCTGTCGAAACCTGTTGTTCCACTCAGGTATACTATGTTCCTTCTGTCAGAACACATTATGGGACGATGATATGTATACACCAAAATAATAATGTAAAACATTATCTGTATGTAACAAGTTGGAACACTAGTTTCATCACGTTGTGATTTTCATTTGATCTTTAGAATTGTCTACGGCTCCAATCCAGTTCAATTCAAATTCGCTTACATCGTGTTTGGATTTAATGAAAGGTGCTTATAATATACTTACGTGTAGGATACAAATGTGGTGAAATGAAATCCATTCCTAGTATTATTCCTTTCTACACTTTTCTTTGTACTATTCGATCAATGCCGTTTCCATTTGCTTTGAAAACAGATTATTCTTCCACATTTGTATTAATGTTAACGATTGCATTCTATTCAATTGGCCTTTCAATCGGATTTGTCGTTTACCGATTTAAGTAACTACAGTTTTTGACTGCTACACTTAACAAACAGATTCAGAAAATGGTTGACTATGACTGGTGTATGAATAGGAGGCTGAAACCATTTTTCTCTCTAAAATTTCTGCAATTATTATGGTATTAT
Source organism: Pogonognathellus longicornis (assembly GCA_034694085.1). Lineage (NCBI taxonomy): Eukaryota > Metazoa > Arthropoda > Collembola > Entomobryomorpha > Tomoceridae > Pogonognathellus > Pogonognathellus longicornis. Next base: position 23,469 of record JAQFYB010000725.1, read on the forward strand.
GGTATTAAATCGACGTATAAACATCGTTTCCACAAACAAGAAAGTTGACTCATTATTCTAAATGTGCTATGTTAGGGCTGTTGCATTAATTACCATTTTACTCATGCCATATTACTTTACAAATAAGCAATACAACTGCCTTTTGGAGCCTTGCACTGAACTCTTTACGCTTGAAAGCATGAAATAATGATAAGAAATTACTCATCTTTATTTAAAAAGCAATCACTCAAGTATAAACTAATGATTTTAATACAAGAGCGTCTTGCTTCATAACGAATAGGTATTATTGCTACAATAGCCAAATGACTTCTTGGGTTTCTAATGTTGTCGACATGACATGGCCAGTGTAATGTTACAAGGTAATAGCACATAATAGTAAAAAGTTTATTGCTGCTTGGCTTGAGAGTAAAATAACATTAATTGAGGTAAGTGACTTGAACAAAGTAATTTGTGTCAATGGTATACAATACAGAGACTAAAGCTATGTGTGGGAGTATTCCTGTGCTACACTCTCTACACTGCTATGTGCGCCAAGTGCATTAGAGGGAGTCACGTTATGGTGCCGATTCTATAAAATGTCATTGAAGCGTTCTATCTTACAAGCGTTTCAAAAAGTTTGAAAATTTTGTTGACTTTTTAACACAATTTAGTAAACCATATAATTATTACCTTTAATATGGCTTTGGACCTTTCTTACTTTACCAAATCCATATCGAATCAAACTGAACTCGAATTCACAAAGACAACTTGCCGGTCACACTTTTCATATATTATACAAACAGATTTTTCATTCATTGGCAATTGCATTGAAAATGACGGTCGATTTTGTGTTTATTGTGGAAAAGGGGATGAAGCAACTTTTGTTGGGTATAGACCATCCCACACATATTAGAGACTGAGAGCCTATCATTAGAGCCGAAAGGAGTCGTGTAGGTATAATCAAAGTAATCAAGCATAAAAGTAAATAAGGCTTGTGCATAGCAATTTGCACGCGTATACAACATGTACCGACTTGCAAATAGGTATTATCTCGTCAGGTTTTGGTGTCAGCACAACCTACAGATGTCTATTAGGAACATAACATCGATCTTCTTCTAAGTAAATGGTATAGAAAGTAAGTGTAGGTATATATAATGAAGAAAATGTATGTAACCCACACGTGTTTATGCGGAGAGTGAAATTACCTAGGAGAATGATTGGAGCGAATTGAATAGAATGATTAGTTGGAGAGTTCATGAGATTCATGAGTCTGAGAGAGTAGGAGATGGAAGGAGAAAATCCAATGACGAATTGAAAGGAATCCTTGAGAGAAAAAGGAATAGTAAATGGCAACAGTTGCTATATGGTGGAAAACTAATTGATGATAATGTAGGTAGACGCAATGCATCATGACTTCGGAGAATTCATAATAAAATGTGTAATACAGAATGTTATTCGTTCAAGATTCTCAACTCCACGCATAATTAGTAAAAACAATTTCCAACTGATAATATCATGTGAAACAGCGCATACACATTGCACTTAAATGGAGTCTTGAATTTATTGGGCTAGAAGTTCTATGTACTGACTGTAAATTGAAACTAGAAACAAATTATAACTTATATGTATATAAAGGAGTGCATAATTGAGAGGGATGCTGCCAAAGTCTAAAAGTTGATTCGATTGATTCTCTATAGGATATCATTCCTTTTTACTGGATGTGAAACTGTGTGGTGGGGCTTGAAAGGTTTCTCTAGTTGAATTACATTACTGAAGTATTCTTTTTACAAGATCTTATTAGATTCCGTTTCCATGCTACACTTACTTTTCTACTTACTTGTTAGTGGTAATTCTATCTGATGTTACGGCCCTCTTCTTTTTATTACTATGGCCTTACTCCTATATGCTACTCAGCTTTTATATGTATTTAACTGACACAATCTTCTTCTACTTACTTACCTGTACAAAATTCAGCTGAACAGCTAGTTTGGATCATGTCGTAAATCTAAAATCTATCTAGCTAAAATAACTTACCCTCGTCTAATGTGATACGATACACTGTCTATTGTACTTGCTAATTGTACTGATAACAACTGCTATACATCATCATTATTATTTGTTTTTGACGATCAAGTAAAGTATAAGTAATTTGCCTTACACTAGTAATATAATATGTATCCATTATAGAAAGAGCTAATCGACCACTTTTGAAAGAAGATGTAGAAATAAATATTATGCTTTATTTAAAGTTTACATGCAACAGGAAATCTGATAATTTAGCAAATTATACCAGTGGCAATACTGGCAATGTGAGTAGCATGAGATTCAGGGATGTATATACTAAGGCTGCTGAGTGTGCTCAAGCAAGACCCCTCAGATTGCAGAAGTTTACACAAACTATTGTTGTCATTTTCTAAACATATCTAAAATAAATTGTTTCTACACTTATTTTTCAAGACCCAAATCGAATCTGATCACAACTGAAGCGATGATGTTTGATTTTGGCTCAAATTAGATTATTTTTTGTGCTCCGAGCGATAATAACATGGGCCTTTCTAAATCTTTTGGATTCTGTGCCGAAATGGAATTTTAGTTACGGCCAGGTTGAAATATACATCTGTTAAAATGTTTCGTGTGATAATGTTGACCATTTTTCAGAATGGAAATCTGTATTCCATTTTCGGAACACATGATCAAGTCTTTCAAGTTTTATATTTTCATTTCAATATTTATGGCAACTCTCTTTTCCGAAATACTATATGTATATACGTCCCTGATGGGATTAGACTTTCATAATCAGTCACAAGACTTTTGTCGTCGCTCGTCTTCATAGGCTAATAATATTTTTCATGACTCTGACACACATTATTTTTTTAGCATATATATAATAAACATAATACCAACGAACATGGAACAATTATAGTTTTTTTGTAGCTAAGCATTTGAAGCTAATTTTTGTTGTAACTAATTTCTGGTAATTACCCAGTAATTGTGGAATGATATAGATTTAGACACATGTTTAAAATACGTAATGTACTCTACCCAAAAATTGCAAAAACTTGTTTTTTGCAGAAATGATATTCCATGCAGCTCTTCACAGTCGGAGAAGATTAGTGGGAAAAGGTGATGTTACATGACACTGGTGTAGAATCATGTATCTAGTATAGCTGAATATTTGGTGAATAATGCTATCTTAAAATAAACATCGCTTTGAAACAATTGTAATGGCTGGCGAAAGCTTATATTTCCTAGTACGTAGATACTAGAATCCTCCTGTTACTAAATTTGCTAAATTTTAGATATAATATTATAGCTAAGAAAGAATTGGGGTCAGTTCCAGCTAAATTCTATGGCTGTCTGGTTACTGCTTTTATACTGCGTAGTTGACATGAAATGTTATACTTTTTTATCAGTGTATCCTAAGAAAGGTCACATAGATTTTCAGAAAATATTTTAGTGAATGTTAGAATCGGAAATAAATATGGAAGTACTAGAAGTATGCTACAAGTCCAATTTCCGATTCCCCGTCACAGACGCCTTTGAAAAATATCATAAGTACCAATATCATATTTTGAATTTAGTCTGAAAAGTGTAAATCCATACACAGCCACTGTAGATTGCTATATGCATTCATCAGATGACATTTGAGATTTTAAACCCACAAGTTAGTTTCGCATTCATTGGGATACTGAATTGAATACGAATGTGATCTGAGCAGATAGTACCTACATAGTACATGTACCGATAACCAGTAATATAGGGTAAAATATGTACGGTTACATCTTTATTTTTTCTATATGCATAATAATCAAAATTAATTGCCCTTACCAATCCTTAAAACAAAAATGGTGTAATGGACACCTATTGGTATATAGATTTAGTATTTGGGGTTCACAATTATGACAAATTTGTAAATTCTGAAACCGTCATATTTTCAATTAGTATCTCTTAGCTCAGCATTAACTGACAATGAGTGTGAGATGTGTTGCAAAATGTATACCATCCATAGTACCTAGTTTGGGACGTATTACCTAATTTCAGTTTTAAAGATTCTATTCTAGTCTTTTACTATTTGCTCGCCTGGCCATGATTCATGATAAATCTACGTTTATTCAGTTTCAATATCGAAGGTCGTGAATGATTACTTATTGTATCTGGTCTAAACATCTAGTATGCATATTATTGCACATATAGCTTTTCCTATGCGAAGAGAAGCTGACTCACTAATATCATTAATTACATGTACTAATGAGCTACAGAATACGAATAAGATTGGAAAGGAAACAATAAGCGTCACAAAACGTTATCATTGTTGATATATAACTTTATTTATACTTGGGAAGGAATAAGGATTCGAAGGAATACGTAATATTCAGGAATAGAAAAGCTTTATGACCTTTAATTAGTATTGATTAGAGGCATAATATAAACTATTAACCAATATATAGTAATCTATCGTTTGGAAAAGGTCTTTCACATATCATTTTAATTGTTATTCTGATTAAGTTTTTATTAAGGAAGAAATATCTGTATGCCTCATTAAATTTTGTGAGCATATCTTAATTCTGTTTTATAAGAGTTCATCAGAATCAAGTCAAATTCAGGTTTCACGGATATGATTTTCGTAAGTACTCTATTATTGATTGCTATAGATCTAGTCTACATATCGCGAAGATATAAAAAAATCACTGATTTGGATCTTGATGCGTGCATACTGTAATATTATACTGTAATATTTTATTGCATAAATGATGGTCGATATGTCTCATTTATGCCAAACACGTCACATTAGATGTTTAACTACGAAAGAAGGAAAATATAATTCATTTCTAATCAATATAGCTGAATAGAGCTGAAATTCTCATAATTATGTTGATTATGATATAAATAAAAGGAATTTAGGAAATAATGAATTATTATGAGTACCACCGATAGAAAGGGAAGCAGTACAGTGTACGTAACCTTTGTATAATACCTACGTAGTTTTAGAAGGTACAGCACGTATGTAAGTGTTATGCGAATGAGATGCTTAATATTGTAATAATGGCATTTACAGATAAGCAATATATATCAAGGGGTTAAGATCTTCCCAAACTTACAAAACCTCCTGGAATTTTGGATAATGTAGGTTTTACTCTATCCAACTCAGTTAGTAAAAAAAGTAAAAGTTTGTGGAGCAAGAAAGGTTTGCTGATGGTTCAGTACATTTAATTATTCAATTATGTCATTTAATTTTAAATAAATAAATGGCAAGCTAAATCACTACAGTAGTGCAAAGTATAATTTTGACTACCTTATAGGAAAAACTCATCTCCCTACCCGTAGTTACTGAAGTATTCTGACTAAATTGATCAAATCCGGTGTATGAGAAACCCTAAGGAGAGAGTGAAATATTCAAAGGACAGCAGTTTTTGACTTATTGTTATATCTGTCTGTAGCTTTTGATTCGGAGCAATGCACTAGCAGTTTTAAGAAAGATGAGTTTTAAGACGACAAACATTTTCAACAAAGATGCACTTGAGTCCGGCTTGTATTTTTTCTTTGAAAGGACACCTCAGGGGAACGTGAACTACTTTCACAAGCATCTGCAGAATAAAGAATAATATATACTAAACATATTAAGTACCTATATAATCCGGTATACAATTGTACAATATATCTGTATACGTATAAATTCACCTATACCAGAGTGCAAAAAGGAGCATCAAGGGAAAAGCTGATTGTTTCTGTTTTTGACTCTGCCAAGTCAAATCAGATGCATATGGATGCAAAGGAAATATCAAACGGATGAACAGAGTGACAAAAGAACGGAGAATAATGGAAAAGATTTCACGTTTGACTTTTAGCTTTGATTTGGGATTTAAGAAGTAAGAAGGCACTCACTTAGTACTCAGTTCATCTAAATTCCAACACAAGTACCTTCGACCTAACTATACATGACAACCAGCCATCCCAACAACAGCAAACTTTGTGCACAAAGTAATAATAATTACTCTGTCTATACTTACCTACTTAGGTAATCTATTATAGATCCTACATTATAATAGAAAATGTCTCGTAAGTCACAAATTAACTCTGTCTATACTCTCTATGTATAATACTCATAAAATATACCCTAAAACGTGAGGAGTGTGTGTGCCTACGTAAGTAAATACAAGAAGGTGATGTGGCATTGTATGACAGCATTAGCAACTTTGCATATTGACATAAAATGATAGAGAATGAAGATGCTGCGATGATGCTAGAACGTACAATACGCAAACCGAATATGACACATAAATGAATATAAAATACGTCTATTTACGTAGGTACTATGGGTTGTATATCTACCCTGTAATCTCTCTATACATAAATATTCAGTTTTTCTTTGAGATTCGGTAAATACAGATAGTGTGTCGTTTTCCATGCAATCCTTCAATATGGTGTGTCAACTATGATATAAAAGTAACAAAATAAAATATTTCTACAACAATATATAAATATAATCATGTATGTTAGGTATATAGCATGTGGGACATAGGTAGGGTATGGTTACAGTGGGGACTGTCTGTCGCCTGCCCTTGCGTTCATCATCTTACATCACTGGAATGATTTTATATCCAGTACGAGAGTGACACACAGAGAAGCAAAAAGGGCAATGATGTACAATGGGAGACTCTTGGCACAGACAATATACCAAAACTGTGTGTCAGGACAAAGTACAAGGAGGAAAATAATGTAAGTACCTAAGAAAGAGTAAGGAGAGCATGATGATGTCATGTGTATGTAGTGCTTGTCTTGTATATTGTTGCTACTTTATGCGAGTCAGCAATACAACAGCATTGTGGTCGTAAGTCGTGTCGTGGCTTCAGTCAGAGTAAACTTTTATAACATAGCGTAAAACCGCGAATAGAACCGGGATACTAAATGGAACCGGGATACTAAATGGAACCGGGATACTAAATGGAACCGGGATACTAAATAGAACCGGGATACTAAATGGAACCGGGATACTAAATGGAACCGGGATACTAAATAGAACCGGGATACTAAATGAAACCGGGATAATAAATGGAACCGGGATACTAAATGGAACCGGGATACTAAATAGAACCGGGATACTAAATGGAACCGGGATACTGAATAGAACCGGGATACTGAATGGAACCGAGATACTGAATAGAACCGGGATACTGAATGGAACCGAGATACTGAATAGAATTGGGATACTAAACCGGGATACTGAATGGAGCCGAGATACTGAATAGAACCGGTGTACTGAACAGAACCGGGATACTGAATAGAACCGGGATACTGAACCGGGATACTGAATGGAACCGAGATACTGAATAGAACCGAGATACTGAATAGAACCGGGATAATAAACCGGGATACTGAATGGAACCGGGATACTGAATAGAACCGGGATATAGAACCGGGATACTGAATAGAACCGAGATACTGAACAAAACTGGGATACTAAATAGAACCGGGATGCTGAATAGTGGGAAATTCGATCCATATCGAAATTTTATTTACTACCGGGTGCTCAAATATAACCCGGATGCCAGTGAATGTTGTATTGGTGGTTTTACGGTAGGTTTTTGGTGAATAAAGTAATGGTGTACAAGGTAGAGATAGAGAAGATAATATTTATACAGGAGTCTAGTCTGGTTATGTGTGTTGTTGTACATGGATGTTGGAAGTGGAAGTGAGCTTTAGCTGAATATAGTTATCTTTCTCAGATTCCGTTCGCATCATCAGAGTTGAGCCGAGGAGCCCGGATTGGAGTTAGACTTTCGTAAACTCTGGATCGACGAGCATTTGGTTTTTCTTTATTACTACGCTGGGCACAGAAAAGTGTGGTTGCGGAGTGTGTTAGGAGTTGCAGTGGTTGTACTGAAAACTTGGAAAGGGAACGATATGATGATAAGGAAGCCTGTTGCACACTCGCACATCAAACTTTCCCTGCTCTTCCTCTTCTTTCCCTTACATTACGGAATACTTACTTTTAGTTTATACTGCACTAGACCGACCTGGGAGTCCCAGCCAAAGCAAAGCACACGAATATGACTTGAGTGCATTATATATGTATAAAATTCAACGATGCAATTTATATGACGAAATTGGCAGTAGAGATACACTTTATCTGAAAAAACATCACCACATACTTACGCCCTATAAAATATACAAGGCTTCGTATCTCTGTGCATTAAATTCCTGCTTTCGTTCACTAAAATACAAGTGCATGTGTGGTCTGAGTCTGAGTCGGGTCCAATGGTCGTCTTGTTTTCTGCCAGTTCCTTTGGTGCCTCAAATCTACTTCCACTACTACTCAAAGGCTCACTTTACAGTTCTCATGCAACTCTACTCTTCTGACTCTGATTCAATTCTCTGTCTGTCAGCTTTTCCTATTTCTCTACCACATGCTGTTTTCTAGCAGCCGTAGTATCAATCGTATTTCCCTGATTCTCTGACACTAAGCCACACAACTACCAGTAATAAGTTCGTCCAGATTACATACAATTATTTTAAAATATTATTATTTTCCCTTCTTTCCATCATAACCATAATGTCCAATTTTGGTGCACCATAAATGCTGCACATATTCTATGTGTAAACCTATTGGTGTATGAAGTTATAATAGTGCGCCTGTAAAATGATAGTTGGCAATGGCAAGGTAACTTTATATTCATTTAAATCTCTGAGCCTTTTTCATGTAGTATTGTAGCTAGGACATTAGTATTTTAATTGTTTTGCATAGCATTTACCAACAATTCCAAACTTTTTTATCTTCTGTTAACAACATTTGTTGTCTATATAAAGAAAAGGAAAAAGAACATTTATTACTAGTAATATATTGTATATGGTGTAGGTACTCGTTTATGGTTTATAATATACAGAGATACTCCCAGTTCAAGTTGTAAACCTTTTTACCCGTGTAAGTGAAAGCGGGATAGATCTGAACAGATATTGTAGTTTTATTAATTTCATTCCTGTGCAGTTTTATGCCAGTTCAGTATCATGTTACTTTTCTCTTGCATAGTTTCGTATTTATGTCGTATGTATTTATCAGGCCCAGTGAATCGTAAAATACGGTGCAAACTCGCTTCGTAAGATATTTTGCATTCACGTCACTCATGGGAAAGTAAAATGATTTTGTCAGAACAGTTACACATGGGTAGGTACACGGTAGATACTCTGATTTAATGCCTACAAAGTTTATTCATTTCGAACTACACTCTGGGGACACAACATACCACGATGTTTCGTAAACTCAGGTAAATTAAATGCTTTTTATATTTTCAAATCTTTCATGTCGTTGTGCTCCGACTGGAATTATTGCATTGTACACAGAATACAATCATACAACTGAGATTATAAACTGTTGGAAGAAAGGCTCAGTGAAAGTGCATTTCTTTTGTTTGCAAGAATGAGCTTTGATTCTTGTAAGAGGATTATGTATGTAGTGCACACAATACTTGTACGAATGCACCGCTCTCAGAGAATTCCAAGTATATACGAAAAGAAATCAACCCTAGCAGAAATATCGCATTGTCAGTACGTCATTTAATTACTTCCAAGTATTTTATTCAGCATGACAAGAATTTGCCCAAAAAGAGACATAGAGCATGGATATTTGAACTTAGTGAATTATCAAGAGCAACAACATCAGTTTTTCTTATATCCACCTGGTTGCACTTTTATACATTACGACGACAAGAGCACTCTGTGGAGTGACGTTTATTCCCATATCACAAAAACGAAGCGACGATAGGAAATTAAACTAACCATTTGATTGTTAAATAAACGTAGAACATTGGTGAAACACATCTGTAGCTTCAATGTCGTAAGAATACGTAGATTAGTATAAATAAAACTAGAAAGCCTCAAAAAACTTCTTTATTGACTGCACATTTCTTGCTCAATGTTTGCTTGTTCACGCATGGATCCGAAAACACACTCAACACACGTCCAAAATCATTCCACTCAAGGAGACTAATGAATCAAGACAAGTTTCGCTTACTGCGTCGTCAATTTTCCTTAGTCTGAACACTAATTTGTCGTTGGGTCTTATTTATGTGGAGCAAAGCCGTTCTTCTCATTCTTGTCAAGCAAGCGTCGCCAGTATTTTCCCAGAGTTTAGAAAAGAAATCTGCTAACTTAGAAAATTGCTGGAACACTTATGGGAAAATGTTTCCACTCAGCATCTATAAATCTAAAAACCCTTTTCACAGTTGCAGAGAAATTACATTTACCTTGCAATATAATTAGCTGACCAATAAAACTCACATCATGTACTCCACAACCACATATTATTATTATTATTATTATTATTATTATTATTATTATTATTATTATTACTATTATTATCACTTTGTATTACACTGTTATGTTGTTTATTTCATAGGTATATTATAGCGTATACTTTGACATTGTGTTCATGCATGATAAAGCAAAGGATTTTTGTTGGTTGCCATTTCAATTTCTTTTACACAACTCGCCCCAGTGGATCTCCAACGTGCACAAGTCCTACATCATTAAGTTTTTGAATAGGATTGAGATTGAGTTAGGGTGGGGCAGAGGATATCACAAGAGCCAAGAATGAGAAAGTATAAGCAATAATAAACAGACTTCACTTTTCACTCCGAATCTCCTTCTCTCTTTTTCTTTCTTCCTCTTTCTGTCTCTCTTCTTCTTTTGTCATCATAATGTTCTTGAGCAATGAGAGTTTCAACTTGTGTAATGTACTTATGTATATAGAACTTGACATTTTGCTACACGTACACTTCTTTGGGTTGAGACTGTCGTCAAGGAGAACCAAATAATAAAAGATTAGCATTGCTATGACATGCCTTCTTCAAATATCCTTCTGACAACCAACTATGCCATCCTTTTCTCCTTCAACATTTCATGTCCTTTTCATTTCTCTATGCACATTATCTTCCTCGCATATCCAACTACCTATACACTCCCTTCCTACTTTCATATCACACACAACGATTTCATATCACACACACATACACACACAGGTATTCCATACAATATTTATATCATATCTCTCTCCCTCAGTGTGTTGCAGTTATTGTCACAAGGCACCTAGGCACATCCAAATGTATTTTCTAATGTAACTTTCACTCAACTATATGCAGGAAGAAGGAAACCTGTCGTTTATACAGGAAGAGGGATGAGAGTACCTAAAGGTATTTTCATTTGTGCTCCTGCTTCTAGTAGAGTAAGTGCTTATACTTACCTATATATATATTGGTAGGCAGATAGATGTACAAGGTAAGTAGGATGTAGTATATTTTATATACCTACTAAGCTAGAAACAGGTAGAGAGAAAAGTTCCACGAAAGTGTAGTATACTAATAAAAGTATAATAATGTATATTTAATACAAGTCTGGAAATCTACCTGTGACATTGCATTAGCCTACACTTGGCTTAGCTCAAGTTAAACTGAATACGACACCATATGTTTAGTGCATCCGGCTTCACAGGAGTTTCTCCGGGAGTTCCATAATACGTGTATGTATCTGTAGCCATATTATATGGATAAGCTTGGCTGAGGATATTTCCCGTCAGTAGTATTGCCATTATATGAAAGTGTACTCTGTGTATGTATATAGAAGATTGAATACATATTACACACTTTGGAGTCGCAATAGTGAAATGGGCAGGATGCAATTCCAGTACTGCACACTGCCTAAACGTATAGACTCTCCTGTACTCCAAAGAACGAAAGAGCGACACACAGGTCCTTTGAATTTAGACTTGAATGTTGGACGAATGTTTACTGTCATGCTGTTAGCATTTCCTGCATTGTACAAATTGTACCTACATACGTGCTCCTCGAGTACCTTAGGTCCTTTCCCTAATAAAAATTCAACTATTGCTAGGTAGCTCTAATAGCCATGTAGCCATAATACACACATAATAGCACACATTTATAAAATATCATGCAGATGTGCTACACGTAGTATAAACATATTAAATTATTATAAACATGCACAAGATTAAGCAACAAACAAATAATAAGGATTAGCAAAGAGAGAAAGTATCTATTTAATGTCGTATTATTGTAGCGCATAAAATTGCGGTAGCCATTATGACTCAAAATACTAATATTATTATTTTGCTGAATCAGCATTGAATCTTTTTGTTATAAATACAGTTTTTCAAAATGTGTCTTGTAATTTGTGAGTAGATGGTTGTTGAGGATTTCTATTGAGTCCCTCCAAAGACTAATCCCTTTTTCATTCTAGCTACTTTCAATCGATCTGTAATCGTTTGAATAATGAAAATATGGTTGGTCAACAACCTAAAGAGTCTGAGGATGAATAGCAATTGTTTTTGAAAAATATTTCTCTTTAAAGAATATATATATAAGGGGAATACTTCGCAGTATTTTTCAAAATATGTATGCATGTACTTGTGCTTGTTGTGAGCTATATTAATGTACATGTATAACATTTACCTCTTTATAACTTTATACGTACTTTATACCATCATGCTATCAGCAAAATGTTTACAAAAGAGTTTCATGGGCATTGCTGGATGGAATTGGTTGCTAAGGATGTATCTGCGTAAATGCATATTGCTTAACTTGGTGAAATATTTTGTAAAAGATATTATTCTCTTTTATCTGGTGATCATTGTCCAATTGAGTTTGCATTAGGTTGAATTGATTTTAGTTTACTGGCGTATGTTTGTTAGACGTTAGTATTGAAAGAAGTGTTTTGTAGGGAAGAATAAGGATGAAAATTGTATTTCTGTGTATATTTACACTGTGTCTCTATTCACATGGATGGCAAGGTAGTTAGAGTAATGCAACTACTACTAGTGAGTAATAGAGCCAGTATATTGAAAAGGAAGTCTCGCTGCAGAGCACTTGAACCCGATTTAGTGGTGGTGGTGAGGAAAATGTAGGTGGAAGGTGGAAGGCAGGAGGAGCAGAGAAATATAATGGACTTGGATGAGGATGGAAGACTCACCTTGTGTTTGATAGAAAGTAAAATTAAGAATGTTGGAGTTGTGTGGCACTACTTGAAGAGTACAAGTACAACTACTCAGACTACTCTCACAATCACAACTACATCACCATCACCCCTATAGCAATACATTCTCAGACTAAGCTCTTATTCTCAGTAGTCTCTCATAGACGGCTTGGGCTTAGACTCCGATAGGCTGCAATGCATTTTCCTCCTTCGTTCATTTCATAACATGGTGCTACTACACTCAGTGCAAGTTCCACAGACGGAGTTTTAGAAAAGGAGAGGAGAGGCTTTAGAACTGGCAGACCAGAGCAGCCAGCCTGGAGAAGCAGGAGGAAAAGTACACTGATACTCTGGAGGGTTCTTCTGGTGGTGGCTGCTGGCCTGGATCTGACTCTGACTCCAAAACTCTGGCTCTATGGCTCTTCCAGAGCTGCATGCTGGACTCCATTTCCTCCTTCAAACTCTCTGGCCTCATTTTCCTGTTTGTGGTTACCTGGTCTTCTGTTCTATTCATGTTCTCATGTGTTCCCTCTGTCTGTGCATATCAAAAGGAGTCGTCATACTTCCACCCTTCATAGAACACTCATATTAGTCAATAGTCGTCATAGTCATACATAGGTCGTCTTTGTACAACAGTCGAGTAGTTGCACTCTTAGATTGTTTTCCACTAGCATTACTAGAGTCATAGTCTCACACACACAATAGCAAAAGCAAACCATCAATCTCATCATCAACATACAATACACACACATATTTGCACTACACGTATGCGTGTAACAATACATTGTATATATGCACACATGCATAAATACTACACACACAAAATGTTCAGTGCAAATTACAAGCATATATAAATATAGCTAAGACATAAGGAGGGAGTTTGACTAAATGTGTGCAGTGCACACTTGCACTGGTGGCACAGTTATTCAGTTGTTCTGGAGTCTGGACTAGGACTTGTGCTGGAGTTTGGCTTGGCTGGAATTGAGTGTGTTAGTGTTGTATAAATATTAGGTAGGAGAGAATGAGTGGAGCTGGAGAACAAGTGCAAGTGTAGAGAAAGAGTTGTGTTGTGTGTGCATGGTGTCTCCTTCCAGTCTGACATGTGCGTTGTCTTCTACACTGGAAGCGTATCTCACTAACATCAAGTTGCATGCAAGGACCAATATGTACAATGTATGTATTTCTCCTACCATACATTACATACCACCAACCAATACATCACTAGGAGCACTAGTAAACTACATACAGTCAACTAAGCTAGTAGGTACCTATGTGCACTAATATACTCCACCAGTCTCCAGCTTCAACCTTCATTCCAGCTACCATCACCAGTTTGTCCGTGTGTTTCTCCAGTTTCAGTCTGAACTCAGTTGGCTCTGGATCTGAATTCAGGAGCAGCCTGTTGTAACTGTAACTGTAAGTAAACAGGATCTGGAGTCTGTCTGTATTTGTCTACTGCTACACTGCACACTCCATGCACTCCCAATTTCCACTATCTCTCCCACTATCTCTGCCTCGTACCAGCTTCACTCTCATTCTCAGTCTGACTCCACACACACATAGTACACTAGTACACAGTGTCAACTCGGCACTTATTAATTTACAAACACTCTCTGACATACATAGAAACACTCTTTGACTCTACGTTCAATTGTATAAAGAATAAAGATCACACAGAACATTTTATATTGCTATACATACCTAGTACACAGTACTTGAAATTCAAATTTTATGCAGAAACAAAGACAGTGACACGAAATAATATTGTGACTCTGTAATTGCAACTTGAGGTAAGCCATTGCTAAATTCTTTCATTCTCACAAAGTTCTACTGTAGGAGTGTAACAGTTTATTAATATTGATACAGTATTATTATGTGAGTAGGAAATACTTTTAAATTCAAATAAATCATCGATACAAACTGAAGTTGTTTTTATTATTATACTTGAGTTATAGCTATGCAGTAATCTTTTGTACACATTTCTACATAATATTATGCAAAACAATATGAAACAGTTTTATTATTATTAATGTGATGTGATATAAATAGTACATTATGTATGAAATTGTAGAAATTGTAGAAATATGTTTTCATTTCAGTCACGTAAATCACTTAAGAAGAGGAGGGTATATAGTATAGGGATGAAGAGAGACACTTTAGAAATAGAGATAAGGCGTAGTACTTAGATATAGGTACTTAGGGGTAGGAGGACTACAGAATAGCTTGTTGTAGGTTATAGGGATGGAGTGATATATATTTAGAAATTAATTTATTGATGGTAAATTGAGCAGTGTGGATGAAGAGACGCGTGTGAAATAAGGGTGTTGCTATTATTGTATTTGTGTGTATTGTGAATGTGCAGTGTCTTGTATCTTTCATCTGTATGTGTATGTCTTTGTCATTGTAGAGCAATATTATCACTGGATCGTTGTTCTTGTTTCCAAGTCAAGTTGTATGCTCTCAGTCTCATTACACACAAACCACAATTACGAGTTGACAGACAGTCTGAAGTCTGAGCATGAGAGCATGGGTTCCATTTCCATCATCAACTTTTGCTCGTTTTAGCCAAGACACTTGCTAAGTCTTCTCAATTTCCGAGGAATTGTAAATACTGGGAAAGAGCCGCTGAGAGCGATTACATTGATCCAGCCGTCGTGTGCCTATATTCAACCTAGGCTTTCCTACATCATTTCTCCCCAGCCGCGTCTCAATCTTAAATCGAGTCTACTGCGATTCTATACAGATAAGTTACAATTAACATGATTTCTTTTCACAAACACACTACGACATGCACCCAAAAAATTCATTATGCTCAAACAACTAACAATTCGTATAATTTTATACTTATCAAATAACAACTAATGCATTTCACTTTCTAATGTCATTTTATACACTAATGTTTCCCCCATTGCAAGATAGCAACCTCCTTTAATTACTTGCAGGGAAAAAGTTTGTTGCACAACATTTTCACTGATTTTATTTATTAAGAGAAATAACTAGAACTCCATTCTCTCCTTCCACTGACCTGTGTATCCACCAACGCACTAAAGTCATGGAGCATAAAATTACCTTGTTCATTTTCTCATTTTCTCATCTTCTCTGACCTTCTTTCTCTCCTGTATCAAAATCACAGTCTTAGTTTAGACGCTATGCTTCCCACGTGTGTTTCTCCCATTCATTCTACTGCATGGACAGCATACTGCTATATCAACTACTACCATAAACTACGACATCCCAATCATAATATAATCTCTGGTTTGTCTTCTCAAAATAAATACAATTACGCGTCCTCGGTTGCTCCACAATATCAAATCATGGCGTGTCACAACCATTTCCATTATCAAAACTATCATCATCAGCACAAAACATAATTTTGAATAAAACCACTTTACACTTGCTTGAGCTTTTGTACCACAACACCGCTTGTTGCTTCATCTTCACTCACAGTACACAAATTTACGCTATGTCTACAGTCTTTCATATAATGCATCTCTTTATATAATAAATATCTATAGACTATTTATACAGCTATGTAGTTATTCAATTTTCTTTACTTCGTGTGTACCACGACTTGCATTGTAATTTCTTATGCAGTCGTAAACCAGGTTTTGTTGACACGGCACAGCTTGGTAAAACATAATGTGGCATCTGGTAGCATGGAAAATTCCTATTAATCTTGAGTCGGAATTTTTTACAGCCCTGCCTAGTTGCAAATTTTACACTCTTATATGATGGTCCGTACTTGAAGGTTACAATAACAGTAAATCCTTGCAGGATTTCTGAGTAATTCTTAAATAATGTATACTGTATAATAATTGGAAAGTGTTAGCCAAAATTGGCTAATTGTTAAGAGGTGTGTAAAAATGTGTCAGAGTCAGAAATAAGGAGTACTCATAAAATGCATAATATAATATACAAGGCTTTTGATTAATAATGAGTTAGTTATGAGCGTGTTGAACATGTGGATAAATTGGACGATTAAATGTTGCGGTAGAATCCTACAGATGAATAACCTCACACTGCACAAAAGGGAATAATTGAGATTGTTCTAGAACTTAATTCTGCACAGAAGGGATATAGAAAAATATGTGGTAGGTATATGTGAATATGGACTTCTTGGTTTGTAGAGGACTCATGTAGACTACAATGCATGTGTCGTGTGGTGGCGGAGTAATATATTATTACGGGGATAAGAGAAGTACAAGAGAAAGTTAGTAAGTGCTAGTAAAACTGAATTGGGAGACTGCGACTGTGGGATAATGACTAGTGCCAGTAGCACTTGTGTACATATGCAGAGTTTTCCATGTGTTTAGGTACTCCTCCTCAGTTTTCCATCTGGATTCATTATCAAGCTGCTCGAAGTGAACTGTAGGACATTTTGTGTCGTGTTTGTGGAGCAAAGAGATCGTTTTCACCTTCCGTGTGTACAACACGAGCCGTACAACACTATTAGTGGCACGGACTGTAATGGGAGTAGGGAGCAGTAAGTAATATTATTGATAGTAACCTTGCAGGATATCAAAAGAATAGACAAGATTCGATTTACATGTGAAAATGTTGAGTGCAAGCAATTTAGTTTTAGTTGGTCTTAATCGGACACACTATTACAGTAGTTGCAACATAACATCTCCAGCCACATCATGTAGTCAGTCTTCTACTTACTTCTTCCTCCTCTGCTCCCGGAGAAACTTTACTTTGTCAGTCTTCTGACACTGCCATAGCTCCGAGTAGTCAGTCGCACAAAACTGAAATTGCACGCTGTGTGTAACTCTGCAGTTCTTCTACTAATACGCTTTTACTTACCTTGTACGTCTATGTCTCCGTCTGTCAGTCTACTTCCAGACGACTACACTCACCGTTTAATCCCATTTGGATTTGCAATATCGATGAAATAGCATTTCACTTCGTACACCGATCATTGTTGCCACTAGCTATTTATTTATCCACTCATACCTCATACCCATCAGATTGCTCATCGTCACATACACATCACCTCCACCTATCCCTATCTCTCATACACAATTATTATTATAACTCAACCAACCCCTGACGTCAAATTTTTGCGAGCAGGGTTCATGGGCAGGAAAATTTATTATTTGTTGAAATTTCTATTTTTCTATTTTTTATTCATATGTCACAAGTATTAGCAGGGATAATATAAAATATGACGATAGAAATGTATGTACAAAAATCACAAGTATTAGCAAGAATAGTATAAAGTATGACGATATCATTGTATCTACTAAACTTGGTTCTATATATAGACGTTTAAATAAATAAAAGTAGTTTCAATGTGAACTCATACCGCAGACATCCTACATAAATTGTAAGAAACAAAGCAGAGTATAAAGTGTTGTATACATTATATGTAAATATAGCTAGTGTAATGAGGAGGAGTGTGTAGGCGTGTACTACTTTGTATTACATAGTGGTGGTGATATTGATTTGCATTATTAGTAGAACCTTGAACAATTTGCAGGCTAATAGGAAAATCCCCACTGAAAATGAAAATTCTTTTGGTTTAGAAACACTGATAGAGTACATGGACGACATGGAGTAAGTAATAAGGAAAGCATTGACTGGGTAGCTAATACCTTAATAAACTCGTAAGAGCTGGCTGGGTATTTACTGTTGCAGAACTAACGTACACCATGATTAATATTAGTGCTCGACACACACTTATTATTCTGCTACGGATGTTGTGCCGTAGTTAGTAAGTGTAAATGTAACTCCGGGGTCACTTGGGATCATCATTTCAGATGTGACGTGTAGCTTCTCAAAATCCACTTTCGTATGGACATAGCTAAACACACTGTAGTTGCCTGCAGTAGACAAACTGTGACTCTGTGACTTTGTGTGTGTATGCTCCAAAATGCTTATATTTTATTACGTCCAATTCATCTTTTAACAAGTTGAACTGCATGATTTAATACACTTTTCTTGTAACCTACGTCGTTTACACTCACACTGTG
This sequence comes from Pogonognathellus longicornis, assembly GCA_034694085.1. Lineage (NCBI taxonomy): Eukaryota > Metazoa > Arthropoda > Collembola > Entomobryomorpha > Tomoceridae > Pogonognathellus > Pogonognathellus longicornis. Next base: position 42,398 of record JAQFYB010000725.1, read on the forward strand.
ATATTGTCATCAACGTCATGATTTCGCTCCACTTTCTTCGCCTATACAACGTACCTAAATAGATCTCACAACGCTTCGCATCACATCACACATGCAGTTAGAATCACACTTCTGTGAAATTGAAATTCGCATCCTAGCAATAATCTTGGAAGCTAAATTGTCCTAGGAAACCCATGTCATATTGCATTCTTGATGTATTTCAGAACATCTCGGAATACAAATATATTCGCCCACCAAATCATAAGAATTGGTTTTGACGGACACTTTTGCCACTTTGAAAACTCATGAAAGTCAAAAGTAGCCATACCTCTTTGCGTTTTGTAGCAGTGTTCACAATTCAATAATGTTTGCTCGTTACATGGTAAAATATAGGTGGACTGTAAAATTAGCCGAAATTCAATTCAGAGCAAGATATTTGTCATTTGATTGAATTTGCATGAATTCGATTCGTTTCTATTTCCATAGCTGTATTTGTCATGCTCCTTCCTTCCTATAAGCACAAATGTATATTAGCCGTATTGCAGAATGGGTATCTGGATGTATAGGTATACATAACAATATTATAGGCTCAAGGTTTGCATCAGTCACACAGCTAATAAACGTTGGAGTCAAAGCGATAGGATCACTGCCACTTACATCATCTCCACTTTCTCCTCCAGCTATAATAATACACAGCTTTGCCCTTACTGCCCACAATGCATGTAATGTCATATTTGTACAATATCACTTGCCCTTTTCCTCACACTTAGAATAGCGAATAATGCATGTAGCCTATACTTAGTCTGATAGGCACTCTTGAACATGCAACTAGATGTTTTCCGTGCATTGCATTCTATTTTACTTCTTTTTATCTACGTTGGCTCCAGTACATACAACCACGACGACCTGAACAGCTGCTGATAATGATTCGTTCACTCTGTGTGCATCTGCTGAACATTTTCAGTCTTTCAGTAGGTAGATGATCTCCACTCCACTCTCTGGGCTCCTCTTGGGCTCCTCTTGTCTCATTCGACACCAGTGCTCCCTAATATCCATTTCATTCAATATGCTCACATTCCCACTCACTTCTTCTTTCTCGACACACACACACACAGTCTCCTTTCATTTCATCAACTACTAGCTCACATTAACCACTTCAAAATTATATCCAGCCCACCAGCTATAATCTTAAATTCAACATTTCACCAACTAACACGAAAATAATATTACTCTACTTAATATTGCATTGTACACAGGACTCTTGCAAATTACATCATTCTGTTATACTATACAAATTAATTCACTAGCGTATATACATAACTTTCTCGTTTTGTCAGTAAAATGAGATGAACAGCACAAAAAATGACTAGGTAGGCATAATCTCTATGACAAGTGAGTAAGCAGTTAAAATAATAATAGTACGTAGTAGTACAATATGGTTATAAAGTAATAACATGCTAGTTCTGAATAATCATAATCCACAAAGCGTCAGACAAAGTGAGTTTGTGAGTGTAATACTAGGTATGTATAATATGTACCTACTGGATGGGCTTAGAGTGAGTTCTAGGATTGTATCATATAGATTGATTATGTAATGGGGGATAGTGTAATATGTGTAAGTGTGTGTGCAAATAGAAATTCTAATTGAATAATGGACTAGGTCGATAAATGTACTCAGTGAGATACACCTGTGCATTCTACAAGTTAATGTACCAACAGCCTAGTACTGTATACACTCTTTTTCTGTTGTATTCGTTTTAGTCAGATTATTTCTATCTACACAAGGTAATCCATAGCTACATAATGTATTCCAATGACTGCACTAATTATAAACCTTCCCATTATACCACATGTCATTTGTTTTGTGTTTACAAGATGTATTTATAAACAATAAAGTTTTACAGGGAATCGCATTTTTGTTGTAGCTGTGACGTAAATACCATTCAAGTGGAAAATGTTTACAAACATTTTTCTGCAAAATCCTTGCACACTTTTGTCTATGCATAATATGTATTTGATATGTATTTAGCTGTTTTATATGCTCAATTCAAGATCCAGGTGCTTCTTGCAAAAACAAAAGTCCCGGATAAAGTTAAAATTAGAAAAATAATGGACTTTTGTATTGTTCTTTGGCGTTCAATTACTATTATGTTATATGATACTTCATCAGACAGTCAGGGTTTTCATTACCTTTGACTTTTATAAATGATATTTCCTCGCTAGCAAAGATTTGTATACCTAATACATCAGTTTGGATTTCTCAGAATTATTGCGCTATTTTGCAATAGTGTAGTATTTATTTTGCACAGATCATCGTGCACTTTAAGTATTTGCAAAGGAGGATATCGCTTTATGTAGGTACTGTAATAAAACTATGCATTTAGGTGTGAGCCGTAGCAATGTGCAGAGTAAATGAGAAACATCTTATTCTTGTTGAAATTGAGCATTCTAGTATTTAGTGCATGGTGAGCTTTTATAAGTTTATTTGTAGTGGAATTATATGCAAATATTGAAAACGAAGTTTGCTACGATGTATGCCTAAAATATTGCATGTATAATGGGTATATTTATTCACCACAAGTAGCTATAATGCAAGTGTTACTTTGTAGATGTTTCAGTTTTACACAGCTTGAAAACAAGGTCAAATCTGAAAACTGCTTGAGCAACATCATATTGCAATATCGAATAAAGTCATCTACCTTAATAATAGCAACTCAGAATGAAAACACCATGTTAAAAGAGCCTACATTTTTTTAAAAAAACTCTTCGTTTTGTTACCATTTGTGCTCTGAACCACTGGACGTAAAAATATAGTGAAAACAGATTCTTGAAGCTTAGAATGTGTAGTAGGCTCTAGGATATTT
>JAQFYB010000726.1:0-45199 GCA_034694085.1 Pogonognathellus longicornis
TAATTTTCATCAAAAATTCAGTTGGGCTTTGCCTTCCGTCGAGTGAGTCTGGGTAGGTTAGCTGAAACGCGCAGTATCATATTGTATTTCCACATACAATCCAAGGTTTCTAAATAAAGACTAGTTTCTCGGTGATGTTCCAACGATGTTTTTGAAAATGATGTTACAAATAACAATATAAGTACCCGATGGGATGACCCAAAGATACAGCACCAGAGCACCACCGTGAATGTTAACTTTTTGAGGATCAATATCAAGCATTTTTATGTTGGCAAGAACGACTACGCTGAAATCTGAAAGCCTCGTTGATTTCCCACAATGCCACATCTTCCTATATATTATTATAGAGAAGCTATTACTCTAAAGTAACCTTGATTCTACTCGTATTTTCGATTTGCTCCAAAATAGTGAAAAGAGCAAGAAAAGCGAGCAGAGCCAAAATAGAGGTGATAAATTGTACTCTTAAGATATTACCAAATGTCGAATTATTAGAACTTTTAAAGCTTTCTAGTGATTAAATCAATTGAATAGTATGTTTAAAAACATTATAAATACAAGTCTATAATCCAAATATTTTTAAAAGATGAATATATTGGAGCGAAGATGTCTCTTAGTATCAAGTTCGGAAGTATTTTTTTTGACGGTAATATTAATATTCGGTTTTATTAACGTTTCTCAAGTTTCAGCTGAAACTCAAGGTGCTACACCTGCACCCCCAAATGCAAAATCTTCGTGTAAGTGTATCATTTAAACTCTAAATCCTCCTTTAGCTACACACAGTATAATACAATAATATTATAGGTGACATTTTTTCACTATGTTTACTCTCCATCATGCTTTCAGCACAAGACAGGAAGGGTGTTGAAAGATTTGAACCACAATATAGTCCTCCTCGAGGATTTCCTTCTCCCTCTGGGATTCACCCTGCTTCAAGGTTTCCTTCAAGATCCAATAGAATTGCAATTAATGGACAGGAATATCAACCAACAACGACTTTATACATTTTTGGATTCGTATGGTGGGTGTTCTTCCTAATTTTAATTTTATTGATCGGGGTAATTGCTGGTTGTGTAGTACTGTGCATCTGTTGCTGTTGTAAGAATAATAGACAAATTCAACCGGGAATGGTGTATGGTCCACCACCACAATATTATGGTCAAGGCCAAATGCCTATGACATCTTCACCCCAGAACGGTATGCCTTATGGTCGAGGCCAAATGCCTATGACATCGTCACCCCAGAACGGTATGCCTTATGGTCGAGGCCAAATGCCTATGACATCTTCACCCCAGAACGGTATGCCTTATGGTCGAGGCCAAATGCCTATGACATCTTCACCCCAGAACGGCATGCCTTATGGTCGAGGCCAAATGCCTATGACATCTTCACCCCAGAACGGTAAGCCTTATGGTCAAGTTGAAAAGGCTCCAGTCCAGTATAGCAACTCCAGCGAACACAGTAGTGAAGCTTAAAAAGCTGCAATACTTTATTCGATGTAGCATCTCAGAAACAGAAGAAGGATACACCAGATTTGATGCATATGGACAAACTAACGAACGAATGAACAAATCGTTAGATTAGACAATAAAAAACTTAATATTTATTGATATTTTACTAAATATCTAAGAAATTGATGTCTATTACTGTATTATTATGTAGTTCGATTTTATCAAATAATCTGTAAAGGTGATGCATGCTACTTTTATAAACAGCTAAAGCAATTTCTGTATAAAACGATTATATATTTTGAGTCATGTCATGAGGCACTTTCTCACACATTGCATTATACTATGATTATACTATCATTCTGGTCTAATACAGTATTGCACAGTTCATTCTGATTCATTTATCTTTAAACATGTTAATAGACAGATCGTTTCATCTTTACAAAATGGAATCAACCGATTTTGATTATAATATATAGTTTATCCAGGGGTAAAGTAAAAATAAAATATCTCATTGTATTTGATAAGGTACCTAGTAAATACCCAGTAAATACCTACATAATAATTGTTACACTCTGTACTGGTTGTGAGCGTACAGGCGTATGTGTATGCATGCCAGTAAACTTTTGTTCTGACAAGAGCCCGTCTAATACATCCAAAATATTATAATATACACCAAAATGTATTAGGCTCATCCAACTTTTCTAATGTAAATTTTTAGGCCATGACAATGTAATCACGGCCAAAATATTTCTCCAATAACTTGTCCAAAAACTTACATCCAGGTTGCTGTAACCAAAACTGCTACTCCCGAAAATATTTTAGTCTTTTTTAAACTGCTTATTTTATTCAGTCTAAAATTGTTTGTTTAAATGGATGCGTTGATGGCAAGCGGAGGCAATGTTTTTGCTTCACTTTATTTGTTAACAAAACAAAGATATTCCTAACCTCCTATAGAGAAGCTATTACTAAAGTAACCTTGATACCATCTTTCAATTCCCCTTTCCGAATCCATTGGGAGATTTGTAGAACGCCAATTTATTTCGACTTGAGGTTTTGAATTTTGAGGCTTTATTTCTTGCACTCGTGTCATTCTTGGGTTGAAACCGAACATTTAAAGTGACGACCATGGGTTGGAAAACGTTACATTTACATGGCACACAATTTTTAGGTCCTGAAATGACCTGGGTGTTTTTATTGGCTGATACAATATTTTTGTACGCCAACTTGGCGCTGTATGGTGGAAGCCTGGGTGATTTACAGTATGGTGGTAGAATTTCATGGAGTTCTCAAGTTTTGTATTATGCTGTCAATTTAATCCGTCTAATTGAATTATTTCCACCTGAAATGTACTATGATTACATGATCGTTCGCTCAGTTATATTTACAATGGTGTCTGCCTTGATTCTGCATACAATCTATTGGAAGGATGTCAATGTGGCCAAAACCACCCAAGATTCAAAGCTGATGTAAGAAGTTGAAAGTTTTTTAAACACAATAGCATTTTTCATGGAACTAATTTTATATCCTCATTATTTATGAATATGAAAGACAACAGTACGATAATTTAACCCTCACATTTTTAGACCGATTTCAATTTTGACTGTCACGTTCGGGTTGTGCATGACCTTCAACTTCTACAGGTACTGTACAATCTATTCGTTAGTACCTAGACCTACTTATGATTTACTGCATTATTTTTGAGTACATACTGATAATTAATTAATTTTTTTAAATACAAACAGCCCAAAAACGTCGTTCTATTATGCAAAACAGGTAAAAATATTTTATTAATTATATACCTATGTACCAATTGCCCTAATTGCTTAAGGTTTGAGATTCAGACCTATTAATGGATATAGTAACAGATTTTAACGTAGCTCGAATGTAAATAGCATTCATTTAACGTACACACTTGCCCGCAAAACTTTCAATTAAAATGCATGTTTTTAATTTCATACGAAAAAAAGCAATAAATAGAAAGTAGCATAGCAAAAGTTGTAATGTAAGAAATATGAAAGATGGAGAAAGTGGAAGAAAATAGACTGGAAGAAAGTTGGAGAAAGTTAAGAGAAAGCAAAGTGTCAGTTAAGAGACTGGAAAAAGTTGTAAATGACAGATTATATGATAACTTGGTGGAAGCGGAAATCTGTTTGAGTGTATCTGTGACGTATTTGATAAAAAAAGTGATATCTAAATGAGTATATAGCAATAGCAATACACTAATATGATTTGTCAGATCCTGTGGGCCTGGAGTCACTATTTGGAAGCTGCTGCTCTTATACCTCAATACTGGATGCTTATTACTGCACAATTTAAGCCAAAGACGATTCCATGTAATCCCCTGAGAATTTCTGTACTGACTTACATTCGCCTGATTGCTTTGTATCACCTCCTCAACATTCCTCATTGGATGTTTCTGTACACATATTTCGACGCTCTGGATATCCTGAAATTCCTCTCTCATTTGGCAGCACTGCTAATGTACTTGATATTTGAATCATTTATGTGCATGAAAGCAACGATACAACCAACTGCATAGTAATTGTATGCATTTCTAATATCCCTTGCAAAACTCTATGCCAAATAAACAGTCAAAATAATTCTGTTAATTAGTTAATTAAAGTTGTACATGTATTTATGGCTTGTTTAATGTGGGAATAATGAATTTAGCGACTAATGAGAATAAAGATGGTGAAAGAATGTGATTATTGTGAAAAACTCTCCAACAGTGTGTTCATTTTAATGAATTAATCATCTCTGCTCTGACTTTCATCATTCTATGTACAATGAATGAATGTTTTAAAACATTTTTGCTATGTAATATCAGCCTAGTCACTAATCAACCAAACTTAACTGTTGTAGTCACAAATGTCACCTCACAGTCACAGATAATATTACATTATCATGTCATAATATTCCAGTGTGAGAACTTACATATTTGTTACTTTATATGTTCGTGGTATATTATTTACATAATTGTCAGCAGTTTAGTAGTAGTCATTACAATATTAATCGTCGTAGTATATAAGTTATCATCATTATTATGTTAGTATTAATTAACAACAATTATCATTTTTACAATTATCTTCTTCATAGTGTGTGTATATGTATGTATGTAAATGTGTGTTTAGGTATAATGTACATTATTTTAACGTAAGTGTAACGTGTGTGCTACATATATCTATGTATTTATGTCTGTACATGTTATTAGTAGTATTTTTTGTATGTATACATATATACCTATGTTTAATTAATTGACGTAATTAATTAGTTGATAGTCTATGACACTATTTGTAGTGTAGTAGTGTAGAAGTATAGTTGTAGTTGAACAAAAAGAAACAACATTACAACGTTCAGGAATTGTAATGCTTTCTCTTGTTGCCCTTGTTTAACCACCACCACCACCACAACAATCACACAACCCGGCCCAAGCCACACTTGTTTTAACGATTCTTCTCCCTCGTCCATTATTTCATAGTTTATAGTATTTAAGTATTTTTGTGTGTATCTGTAGTATAGGTATGTTGTTGTTGTTGTTTTTGATGTATGTATTTAGAATTAACTTGTATCATTGTGTTATTTTATTTCATTTATTAACAATATGTTGTACACATCTGTTTTTAGGTATGTAGAATTGTAATGATTATCGAAATTAATAAACATTTTTCATATTGTACCCCAGTTAGTTAGTTAGTACGTAGTATAATATACAATAGTAGTATGTAGTTTAGTAATAACAATAATATTATTACCTTTTATGTGTGTATAATTATCCTTTTTCCTTCTTGACCCTTTGCCTTCCATGTAAATCCCTTCCGGCTGTAACTCTCTTTCATTCCTTGTACATTACAGCAACATTATTTTTTATTCATTTATATATACCTATTTTATACATAGTACAATAATGACAAGTCTCATAATATGTTATTACATGAATATTGTTATATTATTGTGACTAACAAACAAACACAAAAAGAGTTTTCACATGAGTACATGTAAAAGAGGTATACAGGATACCTACTACTATACAATACGAGTATTTATATAGCAATGGTGTGTACAATATAGAAATGACTGCTGTTATTGTATTTATACCTAAAACCTATATAGGTTAGTATGGATTTTGTCAAAAAGGGAGTTCTTGTTCTTAGGTATTTAGGTATGTGTATGGATATTTACGGTGTAGATGTATTTTATATACGATGAGTCTCTTATTTGATTTTAACTGTATTTTACGTACGGCTATTTTAAAATGGGTGAAGTCAAGTGTCGTCTTCATTTTAATACAGACAGGCTATCGCGTATTCTTTATGTTTTATAGGATTGTATTTTGAGTCTGACATTTTAAAAGAATCTTCCCCATCCCATTTTCTAGGATTTATGTGTGTATGAATGTGACCCGTGTGGATACTTTTTTTAATTAATACTATTATTTGTGTGTAGTACGTAATATACCAGCAATGGAATAATATTATCATACAGTGATAGCACGTAAACTCTAACACTTATTGTTAATTGGAGGTATGTGACTTGACTTGTTGTCTCGTGTGTTGTGACTTAGTAAATCAGGCAGTAATATAATACATTAGATTTATACAGACAGACGTACGTAATGTGGCTACGTTATTATTTACAAGACTCCATTCACAATACATACAATCAGAGTGTTGAGAGTTATTTATGTACAGTCTCTTCCGGTTATTAAAAATTTTGTGTGTGTAAAACTCTCATTCGTATTCTCATTACATACCAAAGATCAACATCATCATTCTAGTATGTACAGTCCCATACACACGCTCTCATTATTTATTTATTTACTTAGTATTACTTTATTATTATAATTATTATTACTACCTATGTATCGTTATGTACATAACACCCACAACAATAGCGTTATCAACACCATAATAGTATTCCCATTTAAAACACTCCTTCTTGTATACATTATTCGCATTCCCATATTATTCTACAGTATAGTATTACACGATTGTAGTAATTTGCTTAACATCCTATTAAATACAGACTGTCTATTACTTATATACGTACAATAACATCAACTGATAAACATGTAACTTGAAATGATTATTTTAGTGTTCTACTAATTAGTATGTTTTAATACAGTTAATAACACACGCTTTGTCAGTGTGTCATCGTCACAAACTATTACTTACACACTACTTACAGTTTAAGTGTTCAATGACTTGTTTATAATTTACAAAACGGCAGTAGTTCTGTACCTTTAAATGGTGACGTTCACTTTTAGCCCTTTCTCTTTCTTATATGCTCTTTCTCACCTCCTCTACGTAGTGTAAATACATCTACACTAACTTTAACTATTGTACTGTGTATATATATGTATGTAGCTTTTTACATACATTCTTAACATAAGTCTATGTGTAGTACATACAGTATAATTATTGTATTATTCGTAGTAGGTAGTATTAGTTCAACATATTATTACTGTATACACTGTAAGTAGTAAATACCTACCTGGCATACACAGCTAATAACTGTTACACTCATAATACAAGCTTACTTACACTACTTGCGTTAAATTAACTGTTTTCTCTTCGTTATTTATTCTCATCGAAATTTCCTTAAGTTGCTCTACATAGGTTATAGGTATGTAGCTCTAGTCAGCACTAATTAAAATCTCGGCTACTCTGCACCAATATTGTAAACATACACAGAGTGCACTGCGGAAGTACTAACAGATTTGCAGTCAACCCCCAGCAAGGAGAAATCATTGACAGACAATTAGAATTAATTACTAAATAATGTGTGTGTATGAATTTAAGGGAGCATATCACGAACGACGACCATGGTACACTTAATACAAGTATAAGGGTGCATAGAGTAATAAATGTAATGTGTCTGTATGTGTATAGCTAAGTGAATGAATCTAGTACTTAGTAATACATGCGGATCTGACGACAACGATGAAGTAGAGTGTAACATATATGTATGTAGGTAATGTAGGTATGTAATGTGACGACGGTTTTGTAGTAAACTGCCCAGCAGCTGCCTTTTGAATGCCATTTCACCCTTAAATACGTTTAGTACACCTCTCTGGTGTATCGTCCTCATGAACGTCACAGAACATCTCTACAACATCTCTGTGTCCTTTGGCGATACATAGTTAAGGCAAGATGTTATGTTAAGTATGTGTGTTTGGTTGGAGTAGTATGGTAATTATATAAGTGATTGCGGCTAAGGTGTTAACTAGGGCCGTCTATATGTACGAGCACACTTGCTATTGTTAATTCACTCGTAATTTCCTATTAGCACAACGTAAATGTTGAAATTATTCTTAGTGCGTTGTTTCCTCTCCTACGGCAATTCTAATATTCACAGAAGGACTTAATTGTGGATAAATAGCTTCTAGCAAGTATTTATTATGGCGATGAAAATTACTTGAGGTGTTCATAAATAGTAGTAGTAGCAATAGTAGTGGTATGGCTTTACACACGGAAATACGTTTCTCCCCAATAATGTCAGTGCAACTAATCACGTGTAGTAATTAGACTTTCGGAGCATTACGTGAGACGCTTTTACTGTGAAATCAAATCAGTAAAAGCAATTTATTAAAGCGCTGTTATAAACAAATTTAATGCTTTTACACAGCACTCTACTACAGTTTTGCTAATTGAGAAGTTTCAAGTCTTTCAAGTGTTCGTTCATCAGAAATTAGGCTTTTTGTGTGTGTTTAGCATTCAAAGTGGTTAATTGTTGCAAAATAAATCGTTCTATATATAGGGCTCAGAATTTTCACTGTATCAAATTCAGACAAATACGGAAATGAATCTTAATTTGTGCATGCCAATGCTTAGAAAATAAAGAAGTGGTTACGATTCATTCTACGTGGAACTTTCTAGGAAACAACACGCAGTGTCCTTACACAATATTTTATAACAATTACTAGTAATATTTCAATGTATCGTTTCATTATGTTACTTTTAGCTTAAACTACGATAGAAATTACAGTGTCGTACCTATAATAGTTAAGTATCCAATTATTAGATGTTCATAAATAGTTAAGCAGTACAGACATAATAATATTGCGTTAGTTTTCTTAGTCAGTCCTAAATTACTTTACGTACAGTTTAGTAGTTAGTAGTGTAGTAGTAATAGTATATTAATTGTTCGAATATCACAATACTATCGCTTTTCTCTGTATAGCTCTCTACATTTATTTTGCTTCGTATGTATTTAGAAGTGAAATCAAATAGTTTGTATTAGTATAATTTCTCAACAATAATGAAAAAGTGTTGAGTAGAAATATTTTGCTACTGACTTGTCGAGTTTTTGAGAGAAAAATCAACGTTGAAATGAAATGAAACTTTAATTTATTTGAGACAATGAAAATAAAATGAAAACTAAATTCGTTTTAGCTCTTTATACGTCCGTACTTTTTAGATAATGTGTTTGCCAAGATTATATTATGGGAATAAATAAAAATAAAAAGTTTTTGACATGATTTATTTTGTACACGAGTAATTCTTAACTTATCTGCATGTACTCTGTAAAACTTTACCTTTTTGTCCCGACTTGTGGTAATCATTAATTTAGTTTATATCTTGGATAGATACATATAATAAACCTTACACACTACAATAACCAGACTTACTTTTAACTTTCTTACTACCTTATTTATGTACAGATTGTTTTCGTATCTGCATTCTCGTAATTTTGCAAGTTTTTAAGTATTCCCTTATCATTTTTACTTAGACGAACCACTTTGCATGATACTTACTTGTTAGTCCACGTTAAGTTTGTAAGTATACGCTAAAGTTTTACTACTATATCCTGATTTAATTCTGAGTTGAGCTCCAAACGCGAACATTTTTCGTTAGATAGTTAGTATTTTAGTATACATAAACTTATCACTACTAGGAAATATGTTACAGTAGTCAATCGGTACATGATTCACTGCCTCATCATAATTGAGAAAAGTATCTTAGAAAAAAGGTGAGTTTGGAAATTTCCTTATCATAAAACTGTTTCCATATTCTTAGCTTAGTTTATTGGTGTTTCCGGTTCGGCTATTTTTAACACACCATCAGATTATTTTCTAGACAACAAAAGGGAGCTTAAAAATGACTACAACGTTTAAATAATAATTTGATTAACCTACTTAGAATGGAAATGAGTATAGGTAGGGTAGGTATAATAAACGTCTAGCTAGGTAACTTGATAATTTTTACTGCACTAGAGAAATTCGTCGGAATGTTATACACACTGGTACTACTTCCAATGTGTATAATATTCACTGTTTATTTATAATGTGCAGTAATTAATTTACGAAAAGATTGTACAGTTTGTGTCTGAAGTTTAATTGTAATAGTGGGTAATATTTTTATAATTGTGTTTGATTGTTTGAACGTCCCTGCTTCTAAATTGTAAAACGTCTTTGCTACATAAAAATGTATTATTATCATCTTTGTTAAATGTAATAACGTTGACTTGGCTTGGATTCACATTCATGTGTGTATGAGTGAGTGTACAACAATTCCACATGCACATAGCTATATTTTACTAGTGTTAACAAGATTTAGCCAGAGAATCTGGGAATTCGACGTTGTAAAGTCCATTATACACCAACATAAAGATTATTAACGCTACAACTCAACCAGTAACGCCGCAAAATGTTCACAAATGAATCAGCCCATCATGTTTTCACTATTCTGCCTCTATTCATGTCATTTGACTTTGCAATGCAATGTGTTGAGTGAAGAGACAAGAAAAATGAACAACTCTCGTAATTAACAAAATGCTACGCAGAAATGAAAAACATTTTTAAGCCTTGTGGCAATTTAACCGTAGCTTAACATCCTAAGCTTACAAAATTCTAAAACGTAGAAATTACTATTTCCAACTAACAAAACAATGTTTGAAATATGTTGGGAAACTTTCCACACAGGTTTGTCACGTCATTCGTCTTTCTCATTGAAACTAAAAACTTTTTATCTTATTGTTTAATTATTTTGTGTCATGTATCTAAGTATGTAGTTTAGCTGTCATCTTTTGTCGGTTCGACTGTATTTTGTTAGCTACAGCAATCTTTTACTTATTATACAACAATGTGTCATTCTTACAATACATAACTCATTATTTTTTCATTAACAGTGTACTTAACTTTAAAGTGTTCTAGTATACTAAGTAGGTATATCAATAAGTCGGGCAAGTCTGATGTGTCCACCTAATGTAAATACAAAGATTAATTTTAACTTTCCCCTACTTTCTCTTAACTGACTTTCCCTGCTTTCTTTCAAGTTAATATTAGGTAGCTACCTCTTAAAATTTCATGTGTATAATACAACTTATAGTACGTGCACAATAAGTATGCAATGCTAATAACATTATTATGAGCACATTATTAGTATTTATCTGCGTTTCCTATTTTTCAATATAGGTATTATTACAATATTTTCTTGCGCCTTTTTTACGAAATTTGATAAGTAATATAATAACAATATCCTTGTATATTTAGTTTGTTTGCATAATATATCGTCATTTTACAGTAAAAGCTTTTCCTAATACTATTCCAACTCATACTTCAAAAATGGGGCTGTAAATAACAATAATACCATTGTGTATATTATGTCTCTAATTATTTTCGATAAATTCCAACGCAGTATTAAAGCACAATAGGTACTGTAAATATTCATTGTGAATTGTGATTTAGAATTATTGTATTGTAACGCTTCAGTTTGCAGATAAATAACTTTGACTGCAAATAAGAATTGATCAGTGTATCCTGACTTGAAATTAGTCAATGTAAACTTATGTAGGTATTTCGCCAGTTTGAGTAGACAAGACCATTACAATAGTAATACATAATACATTGCTAGTGAACGAGTAAGAAATTTTTGTGAGCAATAATTGAAGCTACGAATAGTTGCTATCTGTATGTATAATAGTAATAGCATGTACCTATAATATAGACAGATAGAACAACAACATAGCATCTCTCCACATAGTTACGTTATTACTATTTGCGAATGAATGTAGTACAAGTACAAGCAGGCCCTACAATAATGTTGCTCTTAAGGATACCTACAGTATACTAAGTAAGTAATAGGTATAGGTACTTCAGAATATTATTATGCGTTTATAGGAGTATGGTATTGATTTGTATCTCTGCATAGAAATAATTCTTTCCTGTCTTCAACCAACTGAAATTACATTCTTCTACAGAATCCACGGGTATGGTATACAAGGCCATCATAGATTTTCCCTTACGACACATTTCATACTCATCCAAGTCATTAGCCACACTCAACATCATCGTCATCATCATAATATATTTGCAAATTGACTTAGTACACAGATAAAAATGCAATTTGATGAAAACTCAATGCTGCCGGAGAAAAACTCCATAAAAAGCGAATAGGTCGGTTTCATAGACAAACTTATATGTGTACTAGTATGTCTGTCTCTAGTGAAATGTAAAGAAAAGACTGCAAAATTACTGGAATGGAACTACAGCGGTGTATTCCAAGTTAACATGGTCGTTCTGTTCACGTTACATCTTTTCCCTGCTTTTCTCCTTCTACTACAGTACATAGGACCACGATGTATTTGTAAGTATGACTAAAGAATGACATGAAAAAACTACAAAGTCCTTTTAACCTACACAATGCTTAAACATACTCTGTGTCGTACTCTGTTCTGTGGTTTGGTTGTGTGGGTATTTAAGATGACACTATTTATGGTGAACTGCATGTAATATCCTTACATAAATGTACGCGTAACTGATGTGATGCCACTATTTTTACAGATAGTTTGTTATTGTTCTACAGTCTAGATAACCTGAATAATGATCATCATCATAATCGTAACAAGTTTATTTAGCGTTAAGTTACGGTTACGTCGTTACGTTAAGTATCATATTATAGTAGTGTAGTGTAATGTAGTGTACAGTAATTTGTTGAGCATTGTCGAACATTAAATTGTCCTTTGACGTGACATTTTATAAGAAGGTATATGTATGTATTATGTGTACGTACGTAAAACCTAACTATGCAATATTATGTAGAAGGTAGTACCCAATTCAACGCGACCAATTCTATTTTCTAAATTCACCCCGTTTAACTTGCACTCTATACATAAAGTGTAGTGTACCATTACCTACCAACTCGACTACTACATACGTACTTTATATATACTGTCTAATAATAGTAACTAAACTACCCGCTATATTTTACCATAATATTCTGTATTTATGCTTGTTAGTTACATAGTACTTAAGATGATCATGACACTAGTATGTATAGTAAAATGTATATATGTATAGTCTTCGGAAAATCAGTGTGACTGCAGTTTAATTTTAACCTGTGTAGTACTTAGTTAGTAGTAGTAGTACTCTGACCATGATTATTACGCAACGCATTCAGTAAAGTATGGTATGTACAAAAAGTATACAATGAGACATCTTTACAATATTTATGAAGATAAATGCAAGAGATAAAAACAATTGTAGAATTTGTAATACACTTTTGTAGTCGAGAGAGTCGAATCCGAGTTTCGTTTAAGTTTACTTACAACAAACATTCTTTTATGCTGATACGACACTTGGACAAAACTGCCAACTTGACACCAATAAACTTTACGGTTTGTTTTACATTGTCACAAGTAATTCACTTTAGATTCATTGGCACTACTGGTTCTAAGTAAATGTTCTGTGTCATGTCAGCAAAGAATGGGATTGAGCTCGTATCACGATGAACATGACGACTATGTAGGTACGTACGTATATTTAGGTAGATCTATTTAATACAAACATCTCACACTTATTTTATGTGTACATAAACCCAATTGAGACAGGTAGTAAACTAAATGTAAAACCAGTTCATTGTAAGTACCTATAGGTACTTCTTATTTTATATTAGTACGTGGGTGGGTGCGTCCTTACAACAACAAAATCATTACAAATACAAAAAATCAGAGAAAGTTTAGGAAGTGAATTATTTTTGTAAATAATTAGACAAGAGTTGAGTTTTACCAATAAAGTGGTGATGGTGATT
Organism: Pogonognathellus longicornis; assembly: GCA_034694085.1. Taxonomy (NCBI): domain Eukaryota; kingdom Metazoa; phylum Arthropoda; class Collembola; order Entomobryomorpha; family Tomoceridae; genus Pogonognathellus; species Pogonognathellus longicornis. Next base: position 13,475 of record JAQFYB010000726.1, read on the forward strand.
CTAAACGGAAGCATTTTACAGTATCGGTGTTTGGGTAGTTGTGTATTACTCACTACTACTAGTATTTTTAATCGTAATTAATTTCTTTGTCTCTCAACAACAGTACGAATACTAATATGTTAGTAGTAATTATTAATATTATTGAATTTTATGACGGACATGACTACATGGAGAGAGTGGGTCAACAAACAACCCACTCACGCCACATTTCATGACCAAGTCCATTATGTTATTACTAATTAGTTACTTAACGTTATTTACGCCGTCCTGCATTCTTCGTTCTTACTTTTTGCATTCGGTTCGTTTGTGTTGTATGTAAACTGCTGTTGCTGTTTTTATATTGAATTGTACCTTACATTTCTCTTACATATAGGTAGTAGGTATTTGTAGTATGCGTAGGTTGTATATGTATTTAGGTAGTAGGTATATGTATATGTATACTCTACGAATCGATGTACTAATAAAGAGTCGTCGTCGTGTAATAAGTGGCCGAATAGCATAATATATGTATCTGAAAACAGATAATCCATCCATAATGTTATTTGCCACGGTACAACTCAATGATTTTGTCTTGGTCGACCGGTTCGAATATATGCGGAGCATTGCACAATATCCCAAATGTTCCGCTCGCTGTCACCAAGAAAAATATCCACAGTTGGAGTCGATCAATTACCATTGCCACGTACTTCCAGTCTTCACGAATCTATCAAACACATCATCAATGTTATACAAGGCACAGGTATACAAAAACTCATTTGTCAGCATTACGACCCACAGTCAGACTCAATTCTAATTAAAAGGGTACTAAAGGGTAAGGTAGGCACGACAGTGATTGAAGAGTGTGAGTTTCATTACTTAAGTACCACAGTTGCGTGCTTTCTACTAGTCAGCCAGAAGAAAGACAGACGAACTTCTATCTCCGTACACTTAGCTGTTAATTCAACTTCCTTTGCACGGGTCGTTAAAGAGAGATACTCAATAAATGTCAATTCGAACTAACAAAAAAGGTCAAAATTCCAAGCAAACAAATAATAAAAAGTGAAAGTAAAACCGTATTTCTTATTGGGGACTAAACGATCAGATAAATTTGTAGCTAGCATCAATCGGTAAACAGAATAAAATAAATTATTGTAGTTTAACGCTATATTAGCCAACGAGTTAAATTGTTAACATGTTAACTAACTACCTACAGGTTAATATTAAGTTCCTTACCTTCATAACAAAATACTATATTATGTACTATAAGGAAAAAATGAACAACCTAAAGAGAAATATTAATGTTTCAAATAAAAAATGCGTTAATAAACGGTTAATAGTATTCTACTATTCCAAATACAGATAAATGAATTATCTAAATTATTCCGTCTGAATCTTACACTTTAAAAGATACACTGTTGTACACTTTTCCAACTTTAACAATCATGTCTCATATTTCTTTCTGGGTGAACACACATATATCTACATTAGTAATAGATTATTTCATGCTACTACACATAAGGGGGAGAGTGCTAAAGGTACTGTTTGAGTGGGATTCTTATATAGATCCATAACTGCTGTTTTTATTGTGTGTAAAGCAAAATATGACAACAAAATGACAGGCTCAGGTTCGTTAATTGATTTGAAAGCTCGTTCATTGAGATAAGTGCAGTGTTATAGTGTTATACGATATTTGTATATACAAAGTTGAAAGAAGAACTGAAAAGGACAGAATGAGAGTGGATGGGTTTTTAATGATATAAAACATGTAAGTGGATGTAGACAGGTTAACAGAAGAAAGAAAAATATGTAGAGACTCACTTGGATGTACTCATCTTCGTTTCGGAGATGTTCGGCAATAAATTCAACAGCTTCAGTAGCTCTGAAGGCTTCTGGTGTTAATAACAGGGAATCTGAGCTTTCACTTTCTCTTCTTTCTCTCTCACGCTCTTGAGCCTGAAATGGAACAACATGAGAACATGTTCAAAATTAACATTAACATGAAGATTCAAGACTCAAGTCTTTCGGCCGAAACAACAAAAAGTAAACGTAAGAAAGGAAAAATCAAGTCGACTTATTCAGACTCCACGTCCCCTCCCATTCCTCATTCATTATCTTTCAGGTTCTTAATTTATTAGCTCCTGCCTTAATTTTATCGTAGATAATTCATATCCTCCCCTTTCACAGTCTCCTATTCACATCACGAGGCGACCAATATATCTCCTTTTAAATTTTATCATTTGCTTTCTCCAGAGTAACTGCCTAAAAGAAAGCCAAGACTTTTGAATATTTACTTGAAATTCTATTCTCATAGTTTTAACAAAAGATATAAAACTCAAAATATTTAATGCCCTCTTTTTCTCGGTAACATGGAATGAACTGATAACAGCAGTTGACGGGTTTTAACAAGATTAGCATACACGATATAGTACTTCTTCAGAGAATCCCATACACTGAAGTGTGATAACAGCAAACTTTACGCTGTTTAGGTAATTAAATTTTTATTTTTGCTTTCAGATTTGGTAAAAAGTGTTTAAAACTTGAGTTTGATTTCCCTGTTCTCTTTTTCATTGGAATTTCTCTTTGAGCTTCGAGCGAGAATTCGATTGAAGTAAACTTGAGAATGAAGATATTGACTTACCTTTCGGTTAATTTTACAGTTCGGATGATGGAGATCAGCTAATTCTAACGCTTCTAAAGAGTGTTTGGGAGGGAGTTCTGGCAAGTGGAAGCCCGGGTTCGGAGGCGGGGCCCGCTCCGTACTTCCGAAACTGGGAACTTCTGCACCTGGCATTTCCATCATCCAACGCAACCGGGTCTTCCGAGGTCTTCGCATACACAGGTAAATCTAATAATAATTAGATAACACGTTAGTATTAATGAATCTCGTATTACATTCTTGAAATAATTGGCCTCATTTATGGGTCTATATAAAGTTTGACTACTGACGGGTAAGTATTTGAGAAAGACGACACGTATCCAATGCGGCATGCGGTGAGTTCGAGGCCCTCTGAAGTTCCAGTTGATGATGACGACGGTAACCAAAATAGAGAAGGTGTTCATGATGAAGGTGAAAAGGAGGTACTTGGCGATGAGCGGGAGGACAAGGGAAGTCGGTGGAAGGATCTTGGACACGAGCAACAAGAACACAACCAGTGAGAGGAGGATGGAAATTCCTAGGGTCACTTTCTCACCCGCCTCAGCCGGCAGGTAAAAGACAAGGACGCACAAAAAGGAAATCAGCACTGTCGGCAGAATCAAATTCACAGTGTAGAACAAAGTCTTTCGGCGGATCGTTATGTAGAACGTGATATCCGTCTCTGTGTGGTTACCCTTGTACACGTTCAAGTACGCTGGCACTTCAATTATATCCCAAGTCCCTGTAATCGAACAAACGAAAATAATTAAACTGCACTCATCAAAGTCACTCCGAGGGCCCAACAACAACAGTTGTAGAGCTATTGCATTGGATTAGAACTATTAATAATGCCGATAACACATCAACTATTTACAAAGCTATTAGCACATCACATTATCCCCACCACTACCACGGTATTGTATAGGAATGGTAAAAGCGTCAGTAGTGCTCAAGCCATTGGAGTTGGATTGATGTTGAGGGAGACGGGTAGTAAAGAACTGCTTAAAACACTAGGAAAACAAAAACAACATTTAGCGTGGTTTACTATATGGGATATTCTTTCTTCTCCCTTTCTCTCCTCCGTAAAAAGTTCGTAAAGAAAAGCAACTGTCGTCTGTTGAATGCGAATGTGAAGCGGAATGTCTAGAGAGATTGAGAGTTTTCATTTTTATGGAACCGACAGCCGAGTCGTCGTAAAATGGAAACAAAGTAGAACATAATATTGGTCATAAATAAGAGATTTCCCGTCTATCTAGGATCATCGTAAGGGATTTACTATTAGCGGATTGAATGTTTAATGCGACTTTCAGTTCCAATGGATCCTTTGTTGTTTCTTTTTGTGTGAGGGTTGCAATGCGAATGGAGTTCCTTCAGAAAATGGATTGACCAATAAACGGAGGGTATAAGGTGTGAGTGAATGGCGGAAGAGGAATTATACGACGTAAGAGGAGCAAAGAAATCTGGAAATGGAAAACAATTAAAGGAAGCAGGCGAAATAAAACTGCAAGTTGTGAGCTAAATTACAATTGCAAGATTACAAACAAAAGTGTACAATGACCACATCCTCGTATAGCAGCAGTCGAATATCAAGACATTTTCGTGTTCGTCTCACATTGCATTCCCCTCCCTATGTACCTTCCATTTCTGGAAATACAAATAAATGGAAAGAAAAGTTACGGATTTTCTATTGCTTTTCACCCGTTTTTTACGGTATTGTACTATTCTGACTTTCCCTGTAAACACAATTCTTCGTCTGCTGCTCTTTCTGCTGCATAGCTCAATATCTGTACATTCATTATGCCTGTGCCATGCATGAAGTCGCCGGGAGAATAATGAAAGTATTTTGGTTCCCCACTGGACTGGAGGAGTCTGTGTACTACTCTGCTGGGGAATAGGAATAGAAAATACATATATGGAAGACAGGAAGAACTCCGTTGTAATGCACTAGGCCAAGATGATGACGCAAGTTTCTCATTTCTGCATGTTGTTCTCATTCCAGGCAGCCAGACCACCGAACGAAATACACAAAAAACAACAAGTCCCACAAATCAAAAAAAGCGTGGGTGGCCTGACCTGCCTTGCCTGCCCTACATTCGCTTTCACCTAACAAACTCTTTATTATGATAACATTGGGTAGGTAGTAGAAGAATAGGTATCTACTCTACAATAAAACAACAATGACAAATATTTATTCAAATAAGTTAAGCAATCTACGAACGAAATGAATTCTTTCATTTCACGAAGAAACTTGTCTTTATTAATTCCTTCCTTCAAAGGACTTCTTTCTTGCTCCTTCTCATTTAAAATAACCTTAGATTGTAGGCGGGTAACGGGTTCGTAGTAAAATAGAAAACAAATTATATACCTACATTACATTGTATAATCTACACTGATCAAAGTTTTGGAAATCCTATCTTTACAAATGCTAAACACACACGCGCAAATTAAGTAGGAAAGAAAGAGTTATGTGAGCAAAATTGAAATATCAATGTGTATAAAGTCTTATAAATCTTTAGGTCGGGCCGTAAAAGGGAAAGGAATATATAGGGAGTCACATTTTGAGAGTAGTAACAGTTGGTAAGAATAGAAAATGGAATTTGTTTTGGAGCAATAATGGTAAGGATTTTCATGTGTTGGAGCATTTACCTGATTTCCAATAGTCGGACAAGTCGACAAAGTTTTTATCGTTGTACAACGACAGAGAGACTTGGTCTCCATTGAATGTCCAGGAACCGAATTTCATTATACAAGTTTGTTGATCGAACGGGAAATACGTAACATCTATTGTACATGAGCTCTGCAACACAAACAACATTGCCAAACATTATTGTCTTTTCAACATCCATTAGTACGAATCAAGAACACAACACAGTCAGCAGGCGACTAGGCAAGGTCTGGAACACCACACGGCAAGACACAGATAACTTTCCAGTCAGCCAACTCTCTGAACTTATTTCGTTCGTATTCTTATAATGGTATGGTGGTGGAAGTAGTGTTGTCCTACTACACTATACTGGAACAGCCATCCTACTTGTTTCTTGAACTACTTGACATTTCTAGCCTCTTTTCTCTTTATTTTCTCCAGCAGCAGCCACACTGTGACGGGTTCTTCTACTACAGTTTCAACAAGACATAGGTGCATGGATGTAGAGACCGCGACGAAGCCATGCAGTCCCATAGAAAGAAAAGGGAAACGACAAACTAATTCCGAATAAAGTTAATATTAAGTTCTTTTCTACTGGAAAACAAAGAAAAACTTTGCGAGTATGCGACTTGCTATTTCGTGCCATGTGTAAAGAAACGTTTTGTAAGAAATTTTCGAGTCATGTCTCATGTCGCGTTCCAAGCACCACAGCAAAACTTCAACTCTCACAACTCATTTGATTTAATAATGACTATTATCTGTAAATACTCAAAACTTCATTCTTCACGGTAACTAAACAGTGTCTGTCACAGGAAATACACAACAGATGCTTTTTAATCATTACTCCTTTGATATATTCCATAATGGGCGAAAAATTGCTACCATTCTGTCAGAGTGTTGAATATTGCTTTCATTTTGCTTAACAAAAAGCGAAAGTGTTCGCCTAGGAGTATTCAACAGAAATGAGAGAACAATCATCCTGTTTCCTGACTGTGTTCAGTTCCAAAATTGTAACATGTAGTAATTAACTTGTTTTAAACGGCAGCGTTTGATTTACCTGATAAATAGCAGGCGGTACCCATAAAACCTCACCATTTGGATATATCAAAACATTCGATTTGTATCGCACTTCATAATTACCATCAGCACTGCAAATTCACATCAATGTAATAATTTAATTAAAGATACCCAATTTTACATGAAAGCTTTTAAATTCAAATGTGAAAGTATTATATAGTTGATTACTTATTGAAGAGAACTATATCCGGTTTCCAGACTTTGTCAGGTGGTAGACGGAGAACACCAATTCCTCCGTAGTCAGCCTCATCCCAACGTAACTGATAATCAGTCCAAACCTAAAAACAAACAAAAAATACTCCAATTAGTAAAACCCTGGCATTCTCTTGCTTAGATTGTGGTTACACTACTAGAATGATTGGAGACGAAATCACAGGCGCAAAAAAGCAACGTACAAAGCAATTTCACATTTCTTCGTAGAAAAATATCGTTCCAAATTGTTGCTAATTTGATTAACTATTTAAACCAAAACTGGATCAATTTATTGATAAATGTACCAACGTATTTGGACTTTTTGGATTGCTGGATGTTGCAAAGGAGAAACATTATATACATTTTGATTAATTCATGGTTGGGTTGCAATTGCAATGACCGAATAATGGACAAAAAATGTAATTAAAAAAATTTGCGTTCAAAGCGATTTCTTTTCAATAACATTAACAACAAAGATGTTGATTTCACTTGAGGCATTTACCGTAACGAAAGTATCTATTTATTAAAAGTGAGATCTGGAGTAACTCAGCCCATATCTAATGGAACAGTCGTTGTTCTCACTTTCTCCTAAAATTGAAATCCGTACGGACCGTATTTATTTCTCCATTTTTTCATTCAAAAAGAAATCAACTTCTTAATCCTATAGAAGTAAAACTAATTGGACATGCTTGAATTACACCTAATCCTCACACGAATATAAAAATTTTGGGAAAAAATGCATTGCTTTAATAAATTATTATTCGCCAAGCCACTCATCTGCCAACACCGATGATGAGTTTCTACTTTTTAGTGTGCTAAGCTGTAGGCTGTCAGCAAACAGATAAAAAACAATTTTCTGTCTCTCACTTCTTATTACACAAGTGGAACAATGCATTTAGTGCTTTATGTTTCACAGAGGAAGGAAAAATAAAACCCATACAATGAATGACTGATTAACAACAAAAGGAAAGTTTTCGACTCAGTGACACTATATAATAACTAGAGAATACTCAAGACTCTCACAATATAGGTGTACATACTACTGATACTCATATTAACATTATACACAATACAGCTGTACACATCCAACTATTTCTCTCAAGATGAAAAAAACTGCACAACTCCATGTTTTTAGATCTAGACATTCCCATATTCCCATCCCATTATAATGGTAACAAACTTATACATTTTACGTTTCGTATATTTCGAAAGAAATAACTGATTTTGTTCACACTGACTGACTGTTGTGTGATGAATGAAATTTTTTAGTCGCCTACATATCTCTACTCACGTACATTCTGATACACTGTATACTGCATAGTGTATATAATAACGTTGTATCGCAAAATAGCCTGAAACCACCCACAACACAATACATCTAAACAATCCATCCATATAAAATGACAAGATATATATACTCACATTGAAGTAATAATACCAGTCTTGTAGCGTGTAGTGAGAAAGTTGGGAAAGTTGTCATCACATTTCGCGTGGCGGAACAAGGACGATGTAAAAAGTGAAAGTGGGGAACGTACAAAAAGGACAAAAAGGAAACGAAGGCGGAGGAAATTGCAATCGGAAGTTCCAAGATGTGCTTATTGTTCAGTTTGTTCACATATTACTACACGACTACCAATAGAATATCTTATGATGGGGTTCACATTTCTTTTGCCGTCTATTTCCTCTTCGTCCGTCTATTTTATTTAGCTTTTATCTCGTTTTCGTAGAATAATACGTGTATAGACGTATACACATACAAACACACTTTCTCTGTACCTAGTTAGTACCAACCTACTAAAACTCACTTTCTAAAAATATGTTACGGATATAGAAAGACAGAGTTGGTATACGCGAACTATATTCTATGTATAGAACATATCTAATATTAATACATTTCTTTGCTGTACATTGTGTATAGAACTAGATATGTGTACCTATCGGTGCTAGTGTCATATTTTATTCTATACAAAACTGCTGGTATGTTTGTACCACACATTATGACATGAGTTTACTACAATACAGATGTGCTGATATTTGCTTTGCTCAAATATTAACGAATTCGCCACACCCTGCAAACTTTTCCATCTCGATCTTCTCGTTCCTCACACAACAGATATTTACTTGCCCTAGTAAGTAGTAGCAGTAGTATTATTAGAAAAACGACACGAATCTCTATGGTGCACCAATGTACAGTGTACCTATCGACCAACAACGTATGTATGGCTTTTTTATTTGTACATTTATTACTACTACTACAGTCATAGCCATAGCACACTGTAGAAAAACTCTTTCCCCTTTAGTGTGTGTGACATGATAGATGACAGCAGATTCTGAAGCATCACCGGAAACCATTTGCTTCCACGAATCCGCTCTCATATTAAACCAACTAACAAGTTACGAAGAATTTCCTGACGCTTTTCCCCACACATAGAATACTGTCTGCCGAGGAAAGCTATAGTTGCTACTTATTTCTACACACAGCCCATTCTGACTCGAACTAAATAATTTAAATGCCTCAAATAAAACCGACTTATTTTCTGAAGTAAAGCAGTAGAAAGTGACTAGTCAGAGCTTAAACACGTGTAATATCAATAATTCTATAATTTACTGTATATCCTTGATTTTTTTAGCAGATATAAGCATGTTGGATTCACAATCTTTACTTACTTTTTTATAGTGATACCTACGCTATGAAGAACCCATGTACATTGCACGCAATGTCAAAGTGTTTCAATTTACATTAGGGAACTGTCATTTAAGGCTAACATATTATACATTTTATAATATTTTGAAATGCTAATACTCACACTGACTTTCTCTGGCATAAAATATTCTTACCTAACTCGATATTCTTTCTTTCTTGTGCGTGTTGGATATGAAATTATGTAGAGCATAAGAGGTGTATGGTGAGTTTGCTTATTGCATGAAAATGAGTGACGTTGCCCTTAATGCACCATTCAATTTCTTTCTGTGCGAGTTGTAAGGGTGGATTGGGAAATATCAATTTGACAGGAGATGGCAACCATTCACCTAACTATTTCGGTTTCGTCTGTATAATATACATAGGCAATATAAATAAGTATTTTTATAAAATATATAAAATCCATGTCATTTTCGCTGTCTTACTTATTGTAAGTTCCATATGACTTGCTTCACTTTGCAAAGCATTATTACAGTAGAAATATTTGGAAACCTATGTATTTATGAAACCTATTGTAAGTCTATGCTATGAACATGAGAGCACATTATTATTTTGCTTTCACCCGTAATATTTGCTCATGTTACAAGGATTATTAATATTGTGTATATATGTGTATGTATATTGTGTATGTATATATCCGTTCGCACACACTTGTGTTAAGCAAATTTCAATTTCGATGCTGGCCATTTGTTCGTATTTTAAGAAGATTTAGGAAACATTTCAAAAATCTCATCTCAATTGGTGTTAGCTGCCCTGTAATATGAGTTCTATTGAAAGATCTGTAAAAATTATATGCTAGAAAGACACCCGACGGAGCATGTAGGCATTGCAAATATATTCTCTCTAGGAATACTAATAACACGCAGTCATGTATTATTTGGTAGGTAGCAGCATTACCTTTGCAATGCTGAAGATCTCAACGAGAATTTTGCCAATTTCATTTGCTGTGCTTACTTCAGGGAATTTCCATTGGGTTGATATATTCACAGAGCAATACATAATAAAAGGTTGAAGATCGTACAGGATAGAGAAAAGGAAAGTCGGCAGAGAGAGCAAATATTGACTATTGAAAATGTGCTCCAGATTGTGTCGTCGAGTGTCCCTCTTAAGAAGGAGACAGACTGTACAAAATAATCCGAATATTTTCTGTTGTAGATGCAACGTCATTATAAGAATAAGAAACCCAAGGTTGGTACATTTTACTCATGGAAAATACATATTATCAAAGGCAAACGAAAAACATCACAGAAGATTGCTTTCTATTTACTATTATTTATATTTCCAGATTCCCGACAATTGTACCAGTACCACTTTTAACAAAGGAAACAAACAATTAGATAAAATATCGTAGTATTTGAAACATATACGAATAGAGATTTTTTTGGAATAATGAACCAGTAAATATTGTAGCTATTCATACAATATAGACTTTGAGATTCTCATTTTAATTTATTGGAAGCTATTAATAGCCACGGCATATCCTTCCCTCCTTCTGATTGACTACTGATTACGATTTAGGTAATGTGAAGCCCATCTCCGTTTACCATCTTCTTTCTCAACAATGTGCAATGTGTGAATGACTCCCAAGATCGTATAGGTTGAATGTGTTGGACTTAATGACGACATAAGCAAATTAGAGACCTAATATATCTAAATTTAGTTGTATTTTTGCAATAATTAGTAATATTATTGTAACAGTACATATTGCATATTTAACATGCTTAACAATCTTAAAAATTTAAGTCATGATAATGATTTATAATCTGTATTACCAACCAACTTTAAATTGCCCTACATTCATTCATTTTTTATATTTTCTCATTAACGATTGCTCGATGATACAGAAGTAGAAATAATCCAAAATCTTATAATTCCACGTTAGGGGTGGAACAATGGGTTGCATGTTTCAGAAACCAGAAAAATAAAATAATGTAAAAGATTCCTTCAGCCTGTCATATTATTGGTACTCAATCAAACACCATAATAATTGAACTTGCCAACTTGTGTTGCAAACTAGCAAAAAACTGTTTTATACATGGATGTTCCATTATTGTAATGGACAAGAATGGTAATGCTAAGTTTCCTTGACTTTTGCAAACTTGTGTAAGCTCATCTTGCAAAGGTTCTTGACTTTTACGTTGAAAATTAGATTAAATATGATTTTGACTGGTCACTGTAAAGCAAGTACATTCCTAAACTACTTAGATGAGACAGTATGCAGAAGGAAGACAGGCACTTATAAATCTGTGACTTTATTGGTCGGTCAGTACCTTACAACCTACATTACCAATAGAATAAAAGAGTAGTAAGTACAAAGAGTAGAATTTCGGAGAAACTGAATTTCCTGAATTGAGTACGATTTTCTGCGAACAAATACACCGAGGTTCGAAGAAACACATTTAGGTAGTTGAAGTTTAAAGGAATGGGTAGCATCACTTGGCATTTGTTCACATAGATTATAGATTTGTTTAAATGTAGCTTACCTATACTACATAGTTTTATGCATGTCACACGTGCATCCCACATACTTACTGCGAGAGAGAAACAAAGGGATTGTTCCTGCCCTGACGGGTAGGGCAGGAACAACTGTAGTATGAAAATGGAAGGAATGAGATTCAAATTTGAAGTATGAAACATGAGTAAAGTTTTGGGGAACTCGTTTTGCTATGTATTTTCATTTCGATAACACGCTAACACCCACATTTCCCATCATTTCTAGTTTTCACTCCAAGCATGCTCATGCTGTACTTCACTAGTACACATAGTATACCTAATATTATAATGTTGACTCAAACTCAAACTGTACTTTTCTTACATGGAGTAGCTACCTAATAGTCTAATACACCTATAATATAATGATACCGTCTCGCTTACTACTAACACCCGCTTTCACAACTACAGTTCAACTACACCAACTAACCAACCAACCAGTAATAGTCAAAGTAAAGTATACTAGTTGTAGAATACTAGTAGTAGGTACTCCAGAGCTCCCATCCCCTAAACTAACCGACTAACTTTTCAATTCAAAACATATCGAGTCGAATAACTTTCAAAGTTCTTTCTTGTTCTTGTGTAGAGACGACCTTCTCTCACTGACTCAACTCTCTGCTTGGTTTCTCTCTGTCTGTCTTTCTGCCACTAAATTCACGTAAAATGTCAGTAGCCGTTTCTTCCATCCTCTGAACATAACAAGGAAGACATACTACTAGTACTACACTATACGTACTCTTTAGTAGCTATTCAAAAGAGGAAGGTAACTTATCCCCCATGTATAATACGTGTGTTTGTGATAGTGCTATAAGTATGTGCTATGGAACAGAGTATATTATTCCATCCCGTTCTCCCTAAAACTGTTACTATATACATAGGTAGTGTATTATGTGATGTTCTGAAGTAATCTTGTGTAGCTAGGAGACTTGTGTGTGTGAGCGAGTCAACTGACTCTGACTGCACTGTGAAAACATGTTTCAGCAACTACCCTTAATAAAGTTAACCACCTACCACAGTACCAGCATTACTTATACATGTATAAGTATAGCACTTTACTTTAGTAGTAACTATTCCACATTCACAATTCACAAATTCACAACTATGGCCAACTTCCTCTTCGTCGTCACCCCAACTCACTTTCTATATACGACATATCCGTTACCGCTTGTTCTCATCCTTGGAACACCTATCTATCTCTATCTCTCCTTCCGTCACTCTTACCTATACATTAAAGTATAAAGACATGACTACATTACATACACATCCATCCAATTCTTCCTCGTTTTCCACTTTCTCCAACTCTCTCTCTCTATCTTTCTCAACTCATCCAAAGCAAATTCACACAATTCTCATTCTCATCTCACAATGTTCGAACTGAATTTCTCCTTCGTTTCCTATTCATATGTATAATATGTTTTCCATCTCAAAGTTTTTAACTTTCATTTTCCGTACATATTGAAGCTGCTCTCTGTATATAGAATGTTTGCCAAAACTCTAAGGTAACAGTAAGTACTTAACTCCGTCGCTCTATCTGAATTGCATCTGATCATCCGCCACGATTTGATTGACAAAGAGTTCCCAGAAACTTGAAACTTCTCGGAGTGTGTGTGTACTATTCGACTACCTATGTAGTTCAGCTCTAAGGCTTTTACATGCAGGAAAGGAAGATATTCTTATATTTTATAAGAATTTTCTTAATAAAATATGTTGATCTCGTTTTATATGCTACATATGCTAGTAGTAGGTACTAGTAGGACATATGTTTAAAACTCTTGTAGTAAGTTTGTTCGTTTCCGTGCAGTGGTTTTCCAACTAGTGTGTGTACCTACTACCTACCACTTCACAGATGAATGTACTACAACACAGATTTCATAAAGCATTCATTCAAATGGCTATTTATACGAAAATTACTTGCATACATGTAGGTGAAAGAATACATGAATGTATGTAGGAATGATATAGGACAAGATGATGGGATGGGAGTGAGTGAGTGTTGCATGAAGGCTCACTCACTTACCTTTATAATACCTACTACATGCATTCGTAGCTTTATATTGTAGTCGTCTCTCTCTGCCTCTGCTGTGAACTAACTCTGTTATTTGTGCACAACGGGCAGATTTCTTTGAAAAGTTTTCTTGTGTGTTGATCTGAATGAAGGAGTTGAGTTGAGTTCAGCGATGCAATAGTCTGAGGGTAGACTTTAGTACTTTCACAGAAAGACAGAAGGAACTCAGTGAGTTTTTCACTCTCGCTCTTCCACTTGTAATACTAGTACAGTAGCATTACCACTGTCCTCGTCCTTTTCCTTGTTTCTGTCTCATCCCGTGGATTCTTACAGGAGAACAGAGGAGGGAGGATGAATGCAGTGTGTTTTTCTGTATGGTTAGGTTTGTTCTGAACAAAGCTAGGCTGAACTGAACTGAAATGGGCTTAAGAAACTGCTAAAGAAGATTGTGCTGGTAGGGAAATAAGTTAAATCCCTGGTCGTAGATCATCGAGTGGAAAAATGGAGTTGGAACACAACACGTGTCTCAAATTTTAAGACCAAGTCCAAAGTCGAATGAGGCTCAATAACATTCTCTCAATTTGCATGCATTCCATACAGTGGCCTAATGTGACTACTATCAAAAGATTCCACTTTCCTGTCGCTCGCTCTGTTTCTAGTTTCTCTCCAAGACGCTCTCCCCGTTGCATCTCATTCTTCGAGAACATTTCCTCCTCTTTTGTTCCCTGAAACAATCTTGTGTCGTATGCCGAGTCGTGCCCGTGCCCTACTTCCTCTCTTAAAGATTAAAATCCATCTTCATAAATCAGACATTAGAGAGCAACGTCATATGCTCTCATACATTACAATTTGATCACAATGCCCTCCCACCCATTTCAGTTTCAGCCGCATCCGTTCTCTAAGATCCTTGTGTGACCAGGATCTTTGCTCGGTTTGTGCTCGTTCAAAGCTCAATGCTCCCTGTGTCAGTTTCAATGCACACATAACACACACACACCATACCAATACTCATCTAGTATAATATACTAGGTACTGCATGTACACAGACATGTATAGGACTTTCTTTCGCAGAATTGAAATAACGTCTTAGGGCCAGTGACGGAAACCACCATTAGGCAACTATTGTGTGTCACCTTCTCAAACTCAATTCCAACAATCCTGGGAATATCTTTTGACATCCATGTCCTTTTCCAAGAGTCCATCGTTGCAGACAACACCGATGAGAAAAGTGTCATCAAAAATTTCATTTCGCAACCGTCTTTGACCGCAAAAACAACCGCATTGAAAAAACAGTGAGTTGCTCGCAGCCCATATATAAATATATAGGACAGTACGTGTAGTGTTTGCACTAAATAGATGTATACCTATATCAAGTACCTATGAGTACCTACTGTATAAGCCTATGAGACGCCTGTTACGTAAGTTTTGTGATATAAATCTGTAGTAGGAACGGGAGCAGGATGGTTACGGCAGTCTTCTGATGTTCAGTATCGAAATGCTCCCCCTCCGCGTTTCTCTCAAGTGTCAATTTCCCATAAGTTATATTAAAGAGGAAGACAAGACATCGTGATCGTCCTCACGTTCTCACTCCAATATCTTCAATCTCCGAGCCAAAGAACATGATCTCAACCATTCGACTCGGATTTTCTTCCAAGTAGAAAACTTTTTATCATCTGTTCTTTATGACGTCTCACTTTGCTTTTGAATTTTCAAAAGTCCTACTATACTACATACACTCTCCTACTGTAGTAGAAGAAGCACTCCGATGCCATCACAACCACACCTAAGCATCAGTGTACACAAAAACTTTGGAAATACACCAAATCATTGAAAAATCACGCGAAACGAACCAACGATCACACGAGGTTAGCACCTAGGTATAGTTAGTAGTTTCTCTGGTGACACTTTACTTTGCTACACGTATAGTATACAAGAAACTTTTGAGTTGGCTGACTACGTTATCTCTGAAAACTGGGAACACACGTACATACATACAACACTAGTCATGTAGCACACAAGATAGAAACTTGTAGAGAAATGAAATATATGTATTATATGTATGTGTGTAACTGTGTAAGTAAATAAACGCTGGGTTAGCTAACAATAAGTAGATCAACAACACAACAAGAAGCGTTGCATTGCATTGGTATGGTAGTGTATGTATGTAGTGTGTGTGTATAGGAAACATTATGTCTCTGACTGTCTGACTGTAGAGCATAGGGTGCAATTCAACTGAATACACGATAAGAGCAAACTTTCTATTTAGTAAAAAGAAACTTGATGCGAAAGTGTCTCGGTCTATCTTGTATTCGTAGCAGTGGTATGGTAGCTGGAATAAATATATAGGAAAGTTAAATAATACATATCCTAAGGTGGTTTCCGTTTTGACGGTTTCAGTTTAAACTAAATAATCGTATACATATAGGGCATATCGAGTGAGCATGCATTGCATACATACGAGCTTTTTTTATTTAGAATATGCGCTCCAAATGTCAAATAGACAGTTGAAAAGAGCCAGAGCATCCCTTTAAACAAGAGACAAATAAAATAGACGAGCCAAGTCAAGTAACTTCAGTAAGCGGAAACTTTACAGAGAAAAATATCTGAAAGGTGACATCCGAGATTTTCCCGTAGAATTTGATGCTGACTCTCTGGAGGCAATCTCAAATCACTTTTCTCTTTGTTTCTCAACTGCCTTGTCGTCGTCAACTCAACTTTTATCGTACACGATGAAACAATGCTGCTGTGTTCTCAGCTTCTGCTCAAAACTACTGTGTCTTGCCCACGATGCTTATTCCTCCTGTTTCTCCTTGCCCTGATGTGTGGTGTGGTGTACTCTATGCTCTACGGTATGTATAAGCTACACACAGTCTACCTTCCTACATGATTCCATGTGAAAGCTGAGCGTAAAATACGTAACGAAACCTAGAGTCGCACTCGAATCGCAGCTCATATTTTATTTTGCCGTCGTGCAAGGCATATCACCTTAGCCTTATCCTACACACACATAAATACAACTACCATTTCTCATTTCAAATTTCACTGCTTTGCAGTCAAAACATGTATTCGGACAAAAGACACAACTCTGCTTACAACTTATACCCATTTCCTTTCTCATTCTGTGTACAAATTGCAGAATGAACAAGAATGAAAAATTAGATCATACTCCTTTTATTAAAACCGACAACTGTATAATAAGGATGGCCCAAAAGCATTTCAACGCACTTCCTACCTCACAGTATTTATCAAAACATATGAATAATAGTAACTCAACTATTCATACCATACCTTGGTCTTCAGTGAGGATAAATATAATTCTTAACGACTATATTTATTTGACAACGATGGCAATGACAATTTAACGAAAGACGAATGGGACAATTTAAAACAATAAACTGATGAAACATCTTAGAATGTCTGAAATTGAAATCGCCTCTAAACTTTAAACATACCTACACAGTAACAGTAGAAACTTACCTAATACGTACTAGATATGTAAGAGTACCTAATGTACAATTTGGGTCTATATAAAATATAATATCTGTACATTTGAGTCACATACATAGAAACGTACTTCATAATACAGTGTCACCGTAAGTGCTTGTGGTAATAAAGCAAATACAACTATAGCTGTATAGTTTCTGTATATTACTGTGGATGTACGAAGTAATAAATCCTTCTCGTTTTAAGAGATTTGTGTAATTTTGATTTGCTCTGAGCGCTCTCATAAGTTTCAATGACAAAGATTTTGTAGCCCAAGCCGTCAGAGTTTTCTTTGGTGTAATCACCCATAATATAAATATACTAGAGTTACTGTTTAGTTTTAGTTTTCATTGGCTATGTTTTAGTTGCCTTTAGTTCATCCATCGTAATGTATCTATTTATAAAGAAAATGAGAGAATATGGAATCAAGTCAGCAGAGTCAGAAGGATTGTGCCAATGCCAACCAAACCAACGAGTGATTCTGCCTTTTCTTTCTCTTTCTCTGTTCACTGTGTGTGTGTGTGCTGTACTGCAACTATTCTCTTGACTCAACTCCGTCACTTAGTCCACTTACACTCTCACTCCTTTTTTGAGCAAACTCCTTTTTCATCTGGGAACTTGTCCAAAATCAATACGTTCTACTTACTCTCCTATATTATAGGAGTTTTATGGAGCATAAGGAGAATACTAGTAGTGCTAATACCTAACCTAGAGTAGTAGTATACCGGAGGACTGCTCCTAGTATTACTATTCCCCGTCTGTCACGTCATCCTTTCTACTTCTTCTTACTATTACACCACTACTTACTACAATACTCGATTTCCTTGCTCCTCGTCCACAGTTAGCTTCTTAAATCGTAGTATTAGTTGCTTTAACACACTATAGCTACGTAGCACTTCTAAAGAAACCACATGCTGCTAAAACTGCTCTTCTTCACTATATATACAATTACTATTTGTTTCACAACCTACAATATACATGTACATATACTACACAGCATTTGTATATAGTCCAGTTGAACAGAAACTGTGAAATGCAGAAGTATACGTATACCTATACATAGCACATGTGTAATTGTGGGTAAACTGAAGGGAGTCGTTGTTTGTGAGGTGATAATATAATAACGTGCAAATTGTACAGTAATGTCCAACCAACTTTCATATTATTACTAGTATGTGTTGTGTATGGGCTTTAGGTGTTTATAACATTATATATAACTAACACATTTTTTCTTGTAGCTTGTACCTAAAGAAAAGGAAATCATATTTTGGGTTTGAACATTTTATGGGTGTAGGTAAGTTGTAATATGGATTTATATACACCTCAGATAAATTTTACCAATGCTTTATACAAGGCTAGTATATTTTATATATTTATGTGTATAAAGTTATACGTACATAAGTATTTATAGTTACAAAGTAACAGAATAGAGTGTAGTGTGCCGAATCAGCAGTAATAGGACAATCCTACAATACAATACATAGCACGCTTTCTTTGCTACCTACTATACTACTGTCTAACCTCGGAACAACTAAAAACACAACTCATAGTCAGATTTCTGTGTGTATCCAAATCCAGTTTCGGTGCTTTACGTATTTCACACAAGTTAGCACAAACAACAATATTTATGTACACAAGCCATGTCTAGCGTTCCGATTTAACACATAACTTAACTTACCAACGCCATAATATGATAGTGTTGTTTATGTGATTTACTATACAATATTTTACTTTTGTACGAGTACATTCTTAAGTGTACCTGACATTTCAATATGTGTAACTACAAGTAGTAGAGGTACCTATGTGCAGTAGAAAACCTTATGTAAATAATAACAAGCATTCAACATCAAGAAACTTTCGTTTTCGATTCGACTGCACTGTAGCAAAGAGAGACGACGACGATGGCAACGACAACATCAACGCAATGTTAGTAAGTAGTAGTCGCAGTTGTAGTATGTAAGTTGGCAAGGTTCATCGTTCTTTCTGTGAATACAGCAGAAAAACTAGGGGAATACAGCTGCAAAGACTTGAACTTGTTAAACAGACAATAAACTGTGGAAAACAACATCATATGTATACAACAGTCTAACGCATAATAATATAACAGTTACAATTGGATGCGGTATCAAAACTTCCGGGGCACAATACTGTAGTAGTAGTAATAGTAGTAGTAGTCTTTCGTAGTAATGCGATAACGTGGAAATAATGGAAATTTGCTATACTACGTACATCCAATTATGTATAATATAAGGCTAGATGTATACAGAGAGAAAGAGTATAAATGTATCCTTGGACTATTTGTACTATACACTGTACATATTAATAGTAAAGTGACTGACCCAGACGCTGGACTGGACACGGAATAACACACAGACACGTTAGGCTATAATAATAACATTGTATTTGGAGAGCCAGGAACCAGCAGGGGAAAGGAAGTGGGATAGTGAAGGAAACAGTGGGAACGTGTCGTAGTATTAATCTGGCTAAGTTAAAATTAACTCAGGAACATAGTAGTCTCGTAGTGGAGTCGCCGGAGTAATGTACTAATGTTGTTGTACTTATCTTCATGTGTTATGTCTGATTCTGTTCTCTGCTCGTCGCATTTTCTACGTATAAACAATCCAGTTTTCTCTGTAAATCTGACTACTTTATATCTGTAGTACATTACACCGTACTGCCTACTAAATTAAACAGTTTCACTCTCTCGACTTAATCAAGACAAAAAGGGTCTAGTGTTCCAAAGTTTGCTGGGGATAGAAAATACGGCTAAATGGAACATACTCATATAGTAAATGCTAGCGAAGGAACATAGTCTCCAAATCCAACATCCAATTCGTCCACTCTCCCTCCCAATAAAAATGCCAAGTCATACAAAAGAAGTAAAAAAGAACAAAAAGTTTCTTCACAAATGACTCGACCGGACCGGGCGGAGAGAGAGAGAGATACGAATGGAAAAGATTAGCTTTTTTCCATCACAATGCGCAATCCAGTCCAATACACTTACAATGCAGTCTTGTCGATTTTATATACGTTGTTCTGTGTAAGTATCCATATTATCCGAGAACAAATCGCCTTAGTAGTGTTCGTCGTTATTCCAATCGGAGGAAGAGGTAAACTTAAGTACAAGGTACTGTTTAAAAGACAAGATAAAAAGTTGGGCACTTACCAAACGAAGCCAAACGTTAGATTTCATGATCTGATTCTTTTCGTTCTGTAACCAAATCAAACATAATGCATTAATTAATCATGTCTTCATGGCAAACTTAATTTAACATGGCCCTAATACCAATCAACTTCTTCAATAACATTTTTTCCAGCATGGAGTAAATTCATAATTAAGTTTCGTGCTATACGTGTAATAGCGATAACATAATCCCCAAAGTTTGTGCTTGTGAAAAAATTGTCTATTTTAAGTTTTAATTAAACTACCTACACACAGGAGTCTTTGATTCCCTACCAAAGGAATGCAAATTGAGAAAGTTCGGTGTGTAGACTCTAATGTCTTTGAACTTGGGCTTAAAATTTTAGACACGTGTTAGCTGTAGCCTTTGCCCATTTGAATGACTTTGTAAAATGAAGGGTTTAACTTAAATCTCTACCAACTCAATTGCTTTTAACTTAGCGAGTTCTACGCTAAGTAATTTGTGTCAAAGCAAGTAAAAATAGAAAAATCCTGTTATAGGATTTAAGGCTATCAATAGCTCGTTAAATCTACCGTTTGTTACAGAGAACTATTAATTACTCAAAAATCATGATCTGTTTGAATGTTGACCATATAATAGGCAACTCCCAAACTTATCCTCGTTAAGATCTTTGCAAAAGCTTGAAGCTCAAGTTACCAGTGAAATTCTCCTCCACTTCAAAGTCAGAAGTATTCGAACTTTCTTCAAAGCACATGAAGTATTACAGATTCTATAGGTAGGTAGTATTTTCATTCTACAGGGTATCCCAGTTAATTAATACAGGAGTGCTTTCACTACTTCCATGCTTTCCACTTTGATTGATTAATTATTCTTATGTCAGTTGAGCTAGACGTGGACCTTGAACATTTTCATTAGCATTAATTGTACCTACCTAAGAACCTACCATAATATTATTCTAAGCAGCGATACAGAATTTTTTGTTGAAATTTTATTCTTAATTAATGAGAACTAATTGTGATAATCAATAATTGTTGTTATAAAAGAAAACTCAAGCGTTATCAACTAAAAATGAAAAACTAATAATGGTACATTCACAAATGTGGAAATATTTAAAAGTAGTAAGTACCCTATAGAAGAAATGCTCAAATACAAATTTAACCTTTGAAAACTCATTAGTACAGTGGGAACACGCAAACATTATACCATTATAAAAAATCGCAATTTAACGATTTTATAGTATATATGTGTGGTGCATAATGTAGGAATTAGTAGAAAGCAAACACAGTCGCAAACTCTAATAACAGTTAATCCCTAATAGGCAAAAGATGCATAGCACCTAGCGGCAATAGTTCTTGCTTCACACTATCTATAGCGAACGAGTATGCGAGAAACGAAAGATTAAGTTACTCCAATCCTACAATATATACTCTACAATGAACAATGAACTTTCGTCTAGTTTTACGTAAATGGAAGGGACTCTCAACTCTGCTGCAATTCAATATGCTAAAATGAAGCGAAATTTTCGTAGTGTTTGGTTGGCAGCCAAAAGTAAAGGAATGACAATAGATGTGGACGGGGAGTCATAAAGTATGGCTACTTATTTTACTGTTGGTCGGTTGAGTTTTAACTCGGTATATATGGAGTATACTAATGTTTCCTCATTTTAATAGCTAAATAGAAGCAAGGCTCGCTCGCTAAACCACGCTAAACCTAAAGACATCAATAATAGTCTCTTCTCTTCTTCGCGTAATACATTCATGCTACGCTACGCATAGTTCACCAACAAACATCCACAAAAGTTCACATAATTCCTCGCCCAGAATATTTTACGAATATTGTGGCCGAGAAACGAAGAGAAAGCCATCCATTTATTTGTATTGCGGCTACAGCTCTAGTCCGATGTGTTCTAATTCGAACTTAGGTAAATCAACACAAACTCTTCAGTCCGACCACATTTTCTCACCATTAACTGCCTTTGCTTCAAACATTTATTAATGCCCAAACCTACACAATATTATTTCTTTAATTCAACTGCATATTACGTAGCATCACTTTACAATTTGCATTTGATAATAAAAATAAGGGTGCATAATCAATAAGTTTTGAAACCTGTTTAATTTTGAGACAACAAATTAAATGTATTATACCGTTTTGAGGTGTTTTATAACGAAGATGAAATTAAAAGTTTAATACAATCAGTTCGAGTGAGAGACAAATAAATCAAGGACATCCGTAACACAATAGTATCCTATAAACAAGTGAAGGATAGTTTCCTTTTCACACTCCACTCTACTGCACACAGATATAATCAGACACAATAAAAGAAAACAAAAGATTGATAACTTTTGTAATAGGTACTCTAGTTTTTGTCGGTGGGGAATAGGTAGGTGATCTAAAACAGAGAAATGTATCCTTTTGTAACAAGCCTTAGCACTTTTTCTATTGTATACCGTACTAGTGTATAATGTGTACACTTTCCTCACCTATAAAAATCAGTAGTTAACGACCACAACCTTATAATATACCATTTTATAAGTATAGCTATAGCAGATAAAGCTAATTAAGATTTCAATATTTCAATAAAATACCTGTTATATTTAAATTACAATATAAAAGCATACATACAAATATCGTGATTGTCGTGATGTCATAATGCTATTCGGGTGCTACAAAAAAGTGGAATTTTAAAGTACAATTTTATTTCCAAGTTTAGTCCTTATACATACCTAGGAATCGAAAGAAATAAAAACTGGATTAAGATTACTTTAGGAACTTTTTAGAACTATCATCATCATAAAATATATTTCTGTAAACAGAAAAAAAAGGATGGGAAAATTGCACTTTGAAATTATAATATGAGAATGAGAACTCAAAAATATTTTTCGTCGTCTGAGAATATATGTATAAATGTGGAAGACCGATTTGCCCCATATAGGTTGTCTACAATAAGGTTAAAGGAAAAGTAGGTACGTAATACTTAGGTATAGGTACTACAGATGTATTTATGTTCTACTGTAGGAATTACTGATCCCGTTGATAAAAGACTATATAGATTAAATTGCTAGTGGTTTCCTTTGCTCTTGTCAGCGGATTGTGCGACTGTCTATGTCGGATATATCATAAAGGGTCATCGATTCTCCCACTCTGTGTGTGTAACTAGTGAAAAGATGGAAAGATTGTCTGGGAAAGAGAATTGGAGACGCGTGCTTACCACGTTGATGAGCTGGACAAAGGCGAGGCCAAATTTGACGTGAACTTTCTCCGTCATGTTCTGTACTGGTCGTATCAATTTGTTATAGCCTCGGAAAAGGTCACGTACTAATCTTTCTTCGTCTTCCGAACACCGACCTGGAAAACAGAAAAACAAAACGACTTTTTATCTCCATCGTCTTCATTACCTCAGAAACCCTTGTCACTTTTGCTCACAAGACTCACTTTTCAACGTCAATGTTACCGAAACGTCCACACCAACTTACTTTTTCCTCCTCCTCATTCAACGTCTCCTCACTTTCATTTCATTAAAGGCGGAGAATAGTTCAACATTACTTGCTGAATACTTCTATGTACTTTTTAACGTTATTTTGCTCAGTATTAGTTAATGGAAGTTGGTATTAATCACAAATCACAACAGCAATTTGTAGTAGTAGTGGTATTCAAGCATAATAATGTGATTACTGGTTACTGGTTGTATTTATGTAGAGATATTACGTACATGCAAACATTAAAACTCAATGTGAAGGCATAAGAAGGTTGAAGGGTTCAAAAGGATCCCTTCAGTTCGAGTGGAAAATAAATTACATTTTGTTGTAAAAGTTAATATAACAGGCCGGGGTGACTGACAAACGTGGCCGAAATGACAGTAAAATCATTTCAAAAGCGTGTGCAAGTGTCATCAAGAGCTCTCAATCTGTTTCAGCTCAGCCAAATATTACATTACCATATTATTGTGTAGCGTATGAAAGGCTTTACATACTCGAGATTCTATTCTTTATTATATCTTGGCTGTACAAAGCCTCCATTATATAAAGCACAGTGAAAGTGAAAGCCTTAGTTTGTGTTAGGTATTGTGCAACCTTCGACTTTGTCATATATCATATATGTTATACAATAGAGAATAGTATTGTCCCTCTAATTTATAAGTATATCTGTAGTAGGAATATACCTAGTGTCAATGCACGGATAGATAGATTGTTGGTTTGTTTACGTATCCCACCAACAACTCTCCCCCACCTTCTAGGTATATATTATAGGAAGCAGAATTATATGACAACATGGTAAAGATTTTGACGAAACAAGCATTCATCATACAAGTGAAAGTGGGCGACGAATGAAAGTCACTTTTCATTCCATTTACATTGTACAGGATTGAATGAATGGCATTTGTATACACCTCAACTATACACCACATTCCACAGCTACAATTTTTAGGGTGATCATATTTCGGACTGAAGTGTACAATATTTAATATAAAAATAGCTGTAACGCTAAACATATTAATGTATTTGATTTCTGACTTGCTTAAGTGATTACATCTATAAACAAAAAATTTAGCAATTTTATTTTATTTAGGAAATAAAGTGAACAAACTTTTTCTGCTGGTTTTGTGAATAAGGTTTTGACAATTTGAAAATTATTCTACCAAATAATGGTCACCCTTGTATTTGGAATATCTGCTGCTTTACTGTAGTGTGCCACTTAGCATTTCAATTCCATTCGTTCCATCGCGACCGCAGCTACCTGTGACGTCCTTTTCCTTTCTCATCTATATCTTTGCTTGCATCAGAAATACACTTAGAGTCTGTATATTTGCTGTATGGCCTCTTCTATTTAATTCACCTCATTCACAATCAGCCCACTTGAAAGAAACTTGAAGAACCTGCCATGCACTTCTTTGCAGAGTAAGTATTGCTACCCCAAGAGTCAACATTACACAATGAAATTCTTTTATCGTAGAATCACATTCTCAACAGTGCCTTGTAATTCAACTTTAATCCGTACATTACACAGTCAGACAATAACAGCGCAAAATCTTGTGTACACTATACCATTATTTGGATATAATTAGTACTTGCTAACAAGCATGAAAGAGATAAGTAAACATTACAGTCACGTTCTATACTTAACTTCAACACACACTTCGAAAAATCAAATTAACCCAGTTAGGTAAGTTGACTCTCCAGGATTATATAAAGGGATATTTTTGTAAAAATGAAATAATTAACTTTTTCAAACTAACCTAGAGAAAGTCAACTCCTTTCATACATATTAAATATTACAGCAAAATAGATATCTCTGCCGCAGCGGCCCTGCATAATTGTATTTCGTGGAAAACACATTCTAAGAACGAGCAATCTTCCTGTAGTATACTGAATCTTTGTTAAGTGACAGCATTTTGTAAAGAATTATGGACTTTTAGAGTTCTCCGAAATGGAGTCCATCATAGGAAAGTAGCAGAAACAGTATTACCTCGTAGCTACCTAAATAAATATAAAGTCAAACTCGCTGGTCCACAAAGTCCACATAGAGAATATACACAGGCTGTGTAACACAGCTCCTCGATCCCTACAGCTTATATACAAGGTGAATAACACGAT
Source organism: Pogonognathellus longicornis (assembly GCA_034694085.1). Taxonomy (NCBI): domain Eukaryota; kingdom Metazoa; phylum Arthropoda; class Collembola; order Entomobryomorpha; family Tomoceridae; genus Pogonognathellus; species Pogonognathellus longicornis. Next base: position 39,418 of record JAQFYB010000726.1, read on the forward strand.
GTTGAGTACCAAAAGAATTTGTGAAGTGGTTTTGAAGTAAAACGTCTCAATTTCCCGAGTTGAAAACATCAAATAACATGGCCATGACATCAACTGATCTTATGAGATAAATAACATCACCGAGAAGAGAAGGACCATTTTCCCGCATCGTCTACATTGATGGCCTCTGGATAGGGAAATGAGATTTTCAAGCAATGCAATGGCAAAGTAAGATACTCGTCTCTTTTATGTCATCTCCTGTATTCCAATAAACCTCCAAAAACTTCATAATAATATATCAACCTCCCACGACAGTATCTATAGGTATATTGACTGTTGTTTTCAATAAGATTGCAGCGCATAATGAATACCTACATCATTTTTAAAGCTAAATAGTAATTCGCACTTCGCACAATTAATTAATTTGGGTTGAAAGAGGGGTCGAAAACATTGATCTAGTATAGTAATGTACCTAAGAAACCACGGTAGTTGACAGTGACAGTGTGTACTTATTTCCGAATCTTTAGAGTGAATACAGATAATCAAAGGCAAGGGTGAGTTGAGACATATTTTAATATACCTAAATATACTAGCATGTTATACCTTAGCCTTGTACTAATAGAATACTTAACCACATTAACGCATTAAATTGATTTGAACTGAATATTGAATTTAGACTTGGTGTGTGTATGCACAAGTAATGGCAACTTTTTGAATAACAGGATTATATAACATAAAGAAATTGCTGTTAGTCTAAGCAAACGAATTTGAGGAGGATAATGCATTTGATAAGCATAGTAGCTATGCTGCCTATACAATATTCATGGAATTCCAATAGCGATGTTGTAACTTAAGCCAACTTTTATTTGAATAGTCGTCCCTACCACATCACATCCACTGCCAAACTAGATATACGGAAAACATAATAAGGAGAGAGCTAATAGGGAGAAGCGGTGATTGTGAGGCTGGTAAATGTTTCCTAGCCCGCATACACATCCCATCTCATCCCATTGAGCACAGATATTGTATACAGACACTGTGAGCAAACCAAATTTCCGGTTTATACTTTCTAACAACAAGACTTTCTCCACCTGCAATTTCACATTCTCTCTCTCACTCCTTCAACCTGACATGAACACAATGGAGTGTATGTGAGACCAGAAAGTCAAATTCTTGTGCTGATAGCTCCTTCACACGTTCCATTCACATCACCAGCCACCAACTGATCCAAAGATAAAAAGCCCTTCGTGTCTACTAAAACTCTACCCGCCCATATTGTAAATTTTCCTTTTTTTCTTACTCGCTTAGATTTTTCATTGTGTTTAACGCTTCTTTTTTCCATTCTCCCTTCATGATAATAATCTACCTATTACGTCTTATGTGAAATGGAAAAATGAGACTGGCTGAATGAATAGATTCGCTATACACAGCAGCAGACATTTTTTATCCATTCATAACACTTGCCTATTACATCTAAATTTATATTTTTAGAAAGTGGAGACAAGTATAAGTATATACACGCGAAAGCTGGTGTTGTGGGACCGTAGGTAAAATAGGGACACGCCAGATAAGATACGGTAATGCAAATGTAAATATATTCACAAAGCATAACGGCACAACACAACTAAATCAATATGCAACACAGGGAACTAAGAATCTTGAACTATACAGAGTCAGAACTAAAGTGTAAACGAAGCGAAAACAGGAAAAGTTTATTGACAACTGCCAACTACTTGTCTACTTTCACTGATAAACTTTTATTGTCAAGTGCAAATATAAACTTTTCTACGATCTTTTCACCTTCATACATGTTTCAAGTATGGAAGAAAGGAAAAATGACTCAAAATCAAAACGACTCATGTGAAAGTCTATAATACATCTTCAACTTCACTCAAATCACTTTTTTCTTTTTAATATTTCATTTGTACACTACAGTATGTAACTTCTTTTCTAAACGCTTTGACAGCATGTAAGAAGGTAAATCAATAAATAATGTAATAAATTATTTCAAGTTCTAACATCCTATACAATTACACTTCCCTAAAAGTTGTAACATAAAAGTAACTATTAGAAAATATAGTTAATATTCCAAAAACTATCTTTTAAAGCTAAAGCTAGAGTTTGAAATCTCAAATTACACAATACGGAGGGAGTATTTTAGAAATCTTTAAAAAAAGTGTTAAAAATTTTCTTAAACAATACTATTGTGTGTAATGATAAAGCGAGCTTGGGTTTTGACAAATGAAAGGTGGATTAAAGTTGGCTAGTAGTATACAGTAGCTAGTTTTGAAAGCGTTTGAAATGAGCAGGACGAGATTCCATTGCGTCTGAGTGAAAGGGATGGAAGAGGAAATAAATGTGAATGGAAATGCATTGTAGTCGTAGTATTTATTTGGCTGGGTGGTTTGGCTGGCAATGCATTGACTTGACTCTCGACTAGACACTTTTCCTTTGGCTTCTCGTTTATCTGCACCGAAGGAAGGTTAAGAGTTTAAAGTGAAAGTTTGTAAAGAGAGAAAGGATTTGAGCCAGTGACTAAAGAACGTCTAATGTCCAAATGTAGTGAAAGGGATCCATCTCCTCCACTCCGAATGTATGTGTGTATATAAAGCTCACACACATACAGTCTCCTCTTCAAGTGTACTATACACACTACAGTGCACCACCAGCAGCAGTGTACTAGTGTGTAGCAAACCCAAAAGAGAAAGGAAAAACTCTAGCGAAAGCCAACAGGCTACATACACACAGAGAGAGAAATAGAGAGAGGGACAACAGAAAGAACGGTACTAGGACTACGGTTGACACTAAATGGAGGCGAGAGAGTGTATATACAGAAACGAAGGGAATTCAAGCCACATAGCAAACAATCGAGGCAAGGGACATGAAGCTTGCCTTTCCTACCATACCATTTCTATTTCCACTGCAGCAGCAGACCACATCCCTACGACATTCCAAAACGGCCGATCTTTCACTTCCACTTGCTTCTACCAAGCCACTACTAAAACTACGAGTACTACTCCCGTATAATAATATAAGTCCTCTCTCTCTCACTAACTAAAGTATAACAGATATTACAGCTATCTTAGTATTTTAATACAACTATGAGTCTAACGTAGCACATATGCACTATTTGCTATGTATATAAACATGCAGAGAAACTTACTACACTCTCACTTACTACTTAAGGCATATACTCGACACTTTTCTGTCCTGGTAGTACAGTGGGATGTTAGTGTTAGTATCCTATAAGCATACAAGTATTAAGTATATATACCTACTGGTACTTTGAAAAAATAACATAGCACTGTCTACACATACTTCTTCTCTATGGACCATAGTAGGAGCAGTAGCAGTCAGTGTAATAGGCAGTTGAACTTTAAAAGTTCTGCTGGAGTTAGACTGACTGTTGTATGAAGACACGTATCTCAATATATACTTCCACACTACTAGAAAGACTTACACATACGTATTACTACAACGAGGATCTACATAGGTACTACCTATACACTAGATGCTTAAGTGAGTATGTATATATATACATGTACTACTGACTGTAGAAAACGTGCCGTTCTCAGCTCCCAAGAAATATTACAGAGATACTACTGACTACTGTATTCGCAGTGTAGAAGTAGCAAAGCATTACACAAGTATCTGTATCTGTAGAATGTGTATAAGAGAATGAAGCTACTATTTATATGCATACAAGTATATACAAAATATACATACATTCCTTACGTACGTTATTCTACATTCTACACAGTATAAAAAGAAAAGTGTATAAGTATATATTTAAAGAGAGCTAGGCATATCGTATGGTTCGGTTTGGCTCGACTTTCCTAGCTCTCTCTTGTACTTCCTCAGTAATCGTATGTCAAAGGATAAAGGATTTTTGTACTTTCACTGCCTTCTCCAGACTCCGCCCATTCAATGGCATGGAAAGACTTTTCCTAAAGCTCAAGTTTTCATTTGACTCAAACAAACGGATTGAAAGCCAACTAAACACACACACACATATTTATACAATATATACAGAGTAGAGTATCAATGTGTATGTTTACAGCTACTACCCCTAACACATTTACATCATCACTTTAACTACCCGGCTAACGATCAGCAGTAACTAACGTAGTAAATAGTGTATGTATGTGTTATTAGAGTCATTGCACATCAACAAAATACAATTGTACTCTGTATTATGGAACAGTAAGTACAAAAGAAATGAAATAAGAGTTTAAGCACAAGCACGATTTAGAAAATAATAGGATAGTCTGCCGAATTGAAGAGTATAGTTTATAGCGTGAGAATAGGGGATACAATATTGTAGAGCGTGTGCATGTGTGAGTGGAGATACCTACTGTATCACACTGTGGTACGGTTGAAGACGAGCGGTAGTTGAGTGTAGAGGCACAAGACTGCACTACAATGTGGTGATGAGGCGCCATGTAAATTCACCGGCGGAAAAAATGTAGTTCTTCTTAAAATTTTGAATACCTCCCAAACCCGAGCATTTCCGAGCATAATTCGAAATACACATTAAAGTTAATTGTAGTCCCTATTGAATCGTGTCAATAACTCGACATAACTCGCTCCGACTAAATTAACACGTGTGTAAGATAGAATGAGTTACTGCCACTTTTACTGGCGAGCACCATGACGTGTGTATATTGCTTGTTGGTGTACACTGTACAAGTATGAGTCACACAGGGCAAGGATACCTATCAAATGCATAGGTAAAGTAACAAGCGAGATAAACAGCACATAGGAATATATTTAAAATGCTGAACCAGGATGGAAATGCTTGCATAGCTAACTTGGCTGAGAACATTCTTCTGTGTTTTGCTCTCTTTTGTGTCCTTGCGACTTTCTTTTCTTTGCATGGAAAAAGGAGAAAGGAACATTTACAGCCTACAATATCAGCCCATAAATTTCCCATGTGTTCCGAAATTGAGTTAGGTACAAGATGAAGAAAAACCGGTTGAAAAGTCACTGTAATGTTTCTTTTGGCAATAATACACAGAAAGACAATGTGATTGTCCATTTCATTCTACAACAGTCTCTATTTCTAGTCATTCCTTTCGTTCTGCTTATACAGATACGATAATCAGTTCGTAAAGAGTGTATACATACAATAAACATACTGTAGAAATGTATAGGTAAGTATTAAGTATGTGTATGTGCATATACGCAGTGTAGATTCTCTATTGTGTACATCATGTGATTACAGACGGTAGACTGTCCTTCTTTCAATAGTATTAATAGAGGTCTTCTAATCATCCACTCTCATTATTGCTCTATTCAAACTCAACTCTTTCTAATGGCACCACAAACTATTTTCTCAGCCTCATTACATCCCTAAAGTCTTTCTTTCACTTCATTTCTTCCCCAACTCGCCCATTTCTCTGAATAGAAAAGTTTCGCAATGCTGTAACACTGTTCACTACACACCGCACTCCATTAACTCAAAAAGTGTTCTACAGAATAAAGAATACACACAATAGGGTGGGCCGGACTCTGCTATTAGCTATGTTATATGAAACATGATGAGGATTATTTAAGGTTTACCCAACACTGTTTAAAACCTACAACTTAGTATAATGTAGGCGTACCTAACCATACCATCATATTGTATATACATTTTACCAAATCTTGAACTAATATTATTATTATTATTGATATTAGTGTTAGGTAGGTAGGTAGGTACTTAAAGCCCAAGTGGCAGTTGAATAAATACTAAGAACATCTAGGATATTCTCATGAAATTTTTCATTGACTGAAGTAGAAATCAATCTCAAGTCGGTCGGTA
>JAQFYB010000727.1:0-45192 GCA_034694085.1 Pogonognathellus longicornis
GATTTAAATCTATGGCACAATGAGTCATCTCCCGCCCAACGTTCTGAAAACTCTCTAAAATCGAAAGTCTCAATCTGTTGGCCTACCCGTAAGCTTAGATACCCTGGGAATAGGGGACGCTATACCATAATTTGACCCGACAGCTTTTGCATTGTCTCGACAAAAAGAATCCGAGTCAGATAATGACTGAACTGAACGAATTCCTTTTTCCTTGATAAATGTATGTGAAAGAAAGAGCAATGTTGTTCGCGTTGTTAATCTGGTACTTGTAGTATTGCGTAGTCAAGTCTTTCCATTCACACTTTAGCAAGAAAATATTGAATAGTTCGGGATCTTGTATGTGGAATGGTGTCGATTAGCTGACATCTCCAGAATGGCAATGTAAGTGATTGATTGACTGATTTATGAGATATCTTATCTGGCTCAAGAAACTGTTGGCAGACATTCAGTTGGTTATCTGGTAAATCGCTGAATAGAATTGTTAACACTCAGAGGAGTCATAAGTACTTATAATTAGTGTGAATAGTATAACTGGCTTTAGGGTGAAGATTGATGGCTCTCATTCAACTTGTCAGATCGTTTAGAAATAACTTTCAAACTATTTGTGCAACGATAGACTAATTTTTACTTTTCAGCATTTCATTTCACGGTATTTTAGCATAGCCTTAACTTAAGCGTAAAATAACTACATCTAGGAGTAGTATGATGATTCTGAAAATCAAAAAGAACTGCTGGTTATGACATGAGATATTATAATAGCAAATTAGTTCTAGTCCTATTCATGGGTCAACAGGCTGCACAAATTGAGAATAATCTTCAAACAGAAGGTACGGTGCGAATTACCCTATGGTCTCAGAATAAATAAACCATTCAAAAAACAAGATATAAAAAAGTATCGGAAGGATAATTTTACAAACAGATATTGTATTTATTTATGCAAATTAATGTCCATCGCATTGGTAACCTGGCGGCTACCTTCAATTTACAAATAGCTGAACATCGGAAATTGAATGTTAACGATGGAGAATGAAAATAGCGGACGGACAGACCGATAGACTGGAATTTAAAACCTATGAAGTATAGGAGCCTTCAATACTAAATAAATAAGTTACTTGATACTTGTTAGTTTTATACATTTCCCATAATACTTGGCTGAGGATGCTTGAATTTTTCTTGCAGTTACACTCACTCTAACGAAAACGAACTCCAACTAACAACAGCTGCAGCAAAATACTTGTCTTAAAGCTTATGCTCTTCAAGAATAGATAGAGACAAATGGCCGTCAAGGAATTTCAATCCACCAACAACACTACTTGAAACAACGACAATGATAACCAAGATAACAAAGATTTTATAGGTTCATTGCTTGCCTCACTCACGCAACAGTGACAGGAAATATTTTTGCATTAAATGTCTCAAGTCCCATTTCAATCTTTGTTTACTGTGATTTGTCGTTTTCTAAAAGCCTTGAGGACACAAAAGCAGTGGTAAAACGAAGAAGGCAGGAGAAATCATTTGAAATACTAAAATTCACATTTATTTAATAATCATGTACATAAAATAATAATATAGAAATATAAGCGTCTCACTTATCCCCTTGTTTGTATTATAAATAATTTGTACATGTTGTGCAATGATCTTTGGCTTATTCTAAAAGCTTTGAATAAACTCACATTTAAGTAAGATGTTGAAGAAATATTTAATAGCGCATCATTATGCAAAATAGAATTATTATATATTCTTACAATATATCTTATCTTGAACAAAGTTAAATAACTGTTAATTATACTACTAATTTTATCAGTTATATACCATACCTGTTTATGCATTGTATTATTACGCCGTATACTACACCGTATATTCATGAATCATGAATACTTCTTGGTAGGTATTACTAGGTATGTATATCTGATTTCCTTACAAAATTAAAAGCATATATAATTAAAGCGACTGAAGAGTTCATTACAAACATGATCTCCTTGCTCAAATGTTAAATACGTTATAAAACAGTTTTATGTGAACCATTTGTAAATCTAACATTGATTTAATAGCTCACATTACAGATTAGAAGTTCTTGCAATCTGAAGTTTAGTTAATTATTAATTGTTTTCTTCTAGTTTCTGTTATGTAATGTATTGTGTGGTTTCTAGTTTCTAGCAAGATGCGGAATGTAGAAGGAATGGTTACTATTGTGAAATGAACTGGAGTTTACAAATTTCAAATGAAGCGACTAATATTTTTGATCAATTCTTAGCCACCGTTAGAAATAAATTAGATGAAAGATAAAAGAATTTTAGTATTAATGATACTGGTTGTTAGAAATATTTTCTTTCTTGCTGTAATGTAAGCATTTATTTTTATTACTGGTTTACTCCTATTAGTTACAGTTACATCGACAACAATGTCAATACTATTACTCGGTTACCTACCAAATAGAATTTATTTCTGACTGCGACTAGCAACTTATTAGAGCAAGCTGGTTTCTAACCGTCCACAGAGAACATGTTTTAGTATTTAAAATAAGGGTTTTTGCAGAACCATTATTCTTTTCACCCATCCATGTACCTCACAATGCTTTTTAATGTTGTCGTACTTGCCAGTCATGTTTGTATTTCATTTAAATAATTACGCTATGCCAGATCAAATTATTTGTCTTCGTTTTTTATTTATGTTCCCTTAACCTATTGACATTTTCGTGATTGCTCTTTTTTATAAAATATTGGCACAAAAACCCGATCAATATATTTTCCCGAATAGCTTGCTTGATTCAATCTCAAATAAGTAGGTAAGATTTTATAACAAAATTAAATGAATTATTTAACATGCATACACATGTTGTTGTGTATTCAGACTATAAGTAAATACACAATACCGTAAGGTACAAATAAATACTATTTTATTTTCAAATGCGCGTTATTGTTTCTAATTGAATATGAACTGATGAACGAAATATGTAACATTATAAAATTTTACGCATCGACTGTTTAGCATGTAATGAAATTATTTATATAAAAACTATTTTCATAAACCATTTTGGTAATCACGTAGTTTAATTTTGAAGAGATTTCCAGTTAATATAAATGGCCAAGGTAAGTTTCAAATATTTCAATTTTAGATTTATTTTGTTGCATATTTGCAAGTATGTAATCCGTCTATTATTACTTGTTCTACAATGTACTTTAGGTATTATAGATTCTTCACAGTCAGAAAACGTTATAGAGCAACACTCGATATATTTTGACTTAGGTACCGTATCTGTGCAACTATAATATTCTATTCGGGTGCATGTTTCTCTAATATTAATTGACATTCATTTAATGGATTTATAATTCATTTCAATGATAATAAAATAATGCCTTCATATCCTTACATACAAGTCAAACGATTTTTAGATACCACCAAATTTTTTATAAATAGGATATTGATATTTATAAAGGAAAACAATTTCGTATATTTATTTGAATGTGTGTAACAGTATGTCAGAACAACTTAAAGAATGTCATTTTTGAATTGAAGGATAGTATATAATTCAATTTTACTGATTGTAATCATGAACTTAAATAGCAGAGCATTGATATGTCGCGAAGTGTGTCATTTAGCCTTTTAAAGCTACATCCGAATAACTTTGATTTTCAATTCTCACTCATGCTTCAAAAGCTACTCTTTATACTCTTCACATTACGTGTAAATGAGGTTAGTGGTTATGTTATGCTTTCGCCACAGTGAAGTTTGAGTTGCATCCTTTGTCCTTAGCAGTTACACAGAATGCACAGATTACAATGGGCTAAATGTGTTCTAACGATGAATATACGCTCCTAATCGAATAACCCATTAATTATATCTTTAATAATCCCTAATGCCATTTTGAATACATCCGTTCTGAGTCTAAATACGCATGAACACATGAAATGAGACGTCAAAACGGCTTTACATAACCCAATTATTAGAAAAGTAGAACTGTTTAATTACTCCATCTGCATGAACTTCAACAATGTAGATATATACTTGATTGAAGCATCGGACTAGAGATAAGTGCATGTTATAAGTAGAGACAATTTATTTAAATATTTCAAGTTGATTGAGCAGAATTTTACTGAAGAGATGCTTCTGAATGTCTTTATTCAAGAACTGGTTACCTTGGCATAGTGACGTTACAATTAGATTGGACTAATTAAACATGAAAACTCGTGAAAATCTCACGTCAGATTTGGGAAGGTAGACTACATTTGTATTAGGAATTGTAACATGTAGTGTAGGTCTGGTATTGTATCATGCATTTGCATCGCCATGCTCTTTTGGTGCAAGCAATTGACTTCAATTTTATTCCTTCTACCACAATCCTTTTGTGTTTCTAATAAAATGCATGCACAGTTTTCCTTTGAAGATCCACTTTGATTTGTTTGGATACAAAATAAGGTTACAAATATGTGTTATGAATAACAATGGAAAAATTCCCTCACAGTCACAAATTAATAAATTTTGATATAACTATAGAGTTTATACAATTTTTGGAAAGACGTATGGAGGAACAATAATAAATGTAAAGAGGAGTTTGAAAGAGAAAGATTATGAAAAAGCTCAATCGAATATTGCTAGTTGATATTGCAGCACCCATTTAAAAGCGAAAAATTCTATTCTGAATCACTACACGTATTTCTTCTATTTACAGCCTTTTCTTCTAATAGTAGCCACCCTTTATTTATAGCCTCCCTGAGTATCCATTTTGCATAATAATAGCCTCCCTCTAATTATCTGTATAGCCTCCCCCTAGAATGAAGTGTCTCATTTAACTGTATTTCAGTCTGCTAAAGTTGACAAAACGAGACTTTAATAGTAGCCTCCCTCTATTTATAGGCCCACCATCTTGAGATAAATTTTGCACAATTATTGCCTATATGTTATTAATTAGAGGAAATACGGTAAGCTACATAACACTAAGCTAAACAATTTTGAAATTATAATGCATAAAATAATTGGATTATACAACTTCATTGTTTTATCCTTTTTGTTTCTTTTATATTTTGATTATCATGGAATATTATTTTAGTCACAATTTAATATTCCACAATCTTTGATACATACTTTTTCTCCTAGATTAGGACCTTATTATTAATATCTTATGAGGATCAAACTTTATGTAGGCATAATCTAAGTATAATAAAGTATGCTAGCAGTCGTCTCATTTACTTTTTCTTACTTTTTCTCCTAGATTAGGACCTTATACTTTTGACTTGTATTTAAGGTGGATATGAAAACTGACGAATGATGAATGAGGACTTGGTATTATGATTAGAAATAACGACTGCAAACCTCAATGAATAATAATAATAATAATAATAATACCTACACAATTGCACATCAGTCTGAGACGGAGCCATGGGTGAGTTATGCCACAGCCATAGACATTGCATTGTATTCAAAAGAGAGTTAGGTAGTGCCGTCTATTCTTATTTGGATTATAATCAACCGTTAGTTCACAACCACGAAATGATACAATGTTTTTGCTTGTATTTTGCTTCGATTCCTATCAAATCATCGAAAGTTTGTTTTGGTTTCTTGTGTTTTATCGCAACATCACTTGTGATAGATGGGTTAAAAGATAACGGTACAAATTTCATTAAATCCAACACTGACTCTTGACTGCAGTGCAGAGAAAAGACAGCGACAGTCTACAGTTTGTACTAGAGGGAGAGATTATTAGAGAAACATTGAAACTCGTATAAAACATTAAATTTGCCTTTTCGCCAAGATTGAATGGGTTCTAACGCCAAAGTCCTGGTGATGTACAACACATTTACATAATAACTCTGATAGTACGGAAAAAAGGAGAGCTGTGATGAAAAAAGTCGCTAATGATTTGCGTGGACTGATTGATAGGAGAGCATAGTGCATTAGAAGATGCGGGAGGGCTAGGAGGACACTGCGTGAATGCAGAGAGTGGAGATGATTTGAAGGGTCAGCATGACAACTGAAAAAGAACATTGTATTCTTCTTGGTGTGATTTGTGAAGAGTGTTCAACAAAGGTCATGAATAAGATGTACATATATACATTAGCGAAGCTCTTTTTTGAAACAATCAACTCAACAGTGTGTCTATTGACTTTCGACAAGAATTCTTTCATTAACTTGAATAACCTGTTAACAAATCCTCGTCAAAATACAGTACAACAGCATATTAAATCTACAAGACGTAAACTGTAAACGGGAGGTAAAACATATTACACTGATATTCTATGGGTCAGGAAGTCAATACATACGTGCAAACAAATATACTGTGTATACATGTTATTCAAAGTCTCATCCTTAGTCTTTCTCAGAAGAGCAGAGTTTTTAAGTCGTATGTGTTGTTGTGTGTGTAAACCCAAAGTGTAAAAGTATGCAATTCACTGAGTCAGGAAACAATGGCTTACTGCTAGCTTTAATTACTAAGGCACATAGCAATAATTACTGGATCTCTAGACCATTTTGTATAATACACGGTCGTAATGGATATCTGTAGACTGTAGTTATGCCATTTTTGAGGTATGCATATGTTTAAGCACACAGTAAAGCTGAATAATTTCTAAAACCTGCTTCCTTGAGCTTTTGCTTAGGTACAACATTAAGCAGCGACAGAACATGTGTACCTATCCACTAAGAGACTCTACGACCACTCTTTCCTATCTCGGCTCATCTTTATTATTCCCAAACAGTTATTCCGTTTCATTGTTTTAATATCCCATTCATGTATTTATTATATAATTTGAATTAAATTATTGATTGTATAAATCTTAACAGTCTATTTGCCCTCGGAGATCAGCAGTACCAAATAAAACCAAATATAATTGACTCTGCTTACCAGTTACCTACTGATATTTAATGGCTTCGGTATGTGTTCAATTGCGCAATTAACTTATTGCCAGTACCTGTGTACACGCATTCTTTAAATCCCTCATCCTTGTGTGTTTGTATTTAGATTAGGTAGGTGGAAATCATTTTATGGCATTCCTCAACTTCTCGAGGATCCATAATCACACCACTAATGCATGTAACACACTCATTAACCATTCATTTCACTACCAACTGATTTATTATGATTTGATTTTACTATGCTTCCATGTACTTGTGCCACATGAACATTTGCGAATAATGGCAGATGAACTTGACAGAAATATAAATACGTCCTAATTTACATTTTCCATTTTCTCCATTACCTGATGATGTATGCGAAGTGTCTAATAACGTGATACTTAATTTACAGTAATTTTATTTAAGACTGCAATAAACCAAATCGTTTAAAATAAAATAGGAAAATACATGTATTCATGCAGCTATGTTTTATTTATGATTGAAAGTTCCATTGTCTCAAATTCCCAAAATTACAGATTATCCTGTTTTAATATTATGAGTTTACAAGGCAACGAGGTTTCTGACAGTTTGAGCAGATTTATTGTTTCAAGTTAAATAAAGTTACACGAAAATGTTTGATGTCTTAATACTGAACTGATACAAAAAGACTTCATTAGCCCAACAGCGTAAAATTATAGAGACTGCGATAGAGAGACTGAGAATTAATAAATTTCCCCGTTGAACACACACTTGATCATAGAATATAGTCAAAAACTTGCCCATGCATAGCAATTTAGCATGGAGTTAGAGACTATCCCTCACAAATTAACCGTATCGCATTAAAACTGGCTGAGCAAGCTTTAGACCTTGGTCTTGTACACTGGTGGTCTAGGTAATTCGATAATCTTAAATCTATTGTTTCATGTAGCTGTAGTCGTAGGACAGCAGAAAACAGCTCCTGTGTTGTAAAAGATGACACATTACATTTACACGTTCAATTCTGAAATGAAGAAATTAGTTATCCACCGAATACTCTCGCATACACAAACCCACTAACATTTTACCACACCTCATTTGCCCACCGGGTCTGTAGGATTTGACACTTGATCATATCGCTATAAATGTCTTGCGTTCCGCTAAATGAGACACGCAATGAGTCACAGTGCCTTGCTGAACGAATAATGTGCAAATATACTTACATTCGTAAACACCAACAAGTACACACAGACTTTTCCTCCATGCCTCATACTTAGGATTTGCTCATTCCTTGTGTATGTGAGTGAGTGACACTATTTTCAATGATTACGACCGTCGACCATCTATAGAGGCTTGTCCATACGCTTCTCATCGTTTTACAGATATGTCAGGTGTATAAAATTCACGTGTACAAATAAAGCACGTTACATGGCCTATAGGTAAGCCAACTGTATACAGTGAATTAAAGGAAGATGATAGCTGTAGTAATAGTGAAGTGGCTCTCAGGTGAATTATTTTCGCATTCCATACGATAAGAGTGGAACACTTTTGGAGGGTGGAAATAAAAATAAGGAAAGGTTCTCACCAGTCACCGTAAAAGTTCAGAGTGTCGTAAGTATATTATGATTGTACACGTCTTGAGCAAAGTAGGCAATCAGGTAGGTTGCAATTCTAACTACGTTTTTTTGAGTGACACTTGTTTCGCTAATTTACTTCTAACTGAATACTAACAACTATTAACTATTTATTCCACCTTTCACATACATTCTCACCCGTTATCGAATCAATTCTTTTAAAAAATAATCTCAGTTACCTTTATAGTAATGGGATATAGCTGTGACACAAGCATAACCTACGGTACAATCCATAATAATACAATTCATTGTACAGTGCTTGCTTTATTTATTTCTTATTTGTATTCGTGTAAAAATCACATACATTTAGCAATTAGCTCGACACATTATAGACATAAAGGAAATAATTGATATTGTAAATAAAGTGACATTCAATTCTAAACGACCATTTGTGTATTCAAATGCAAGAAATTAATTTAAATATTAATTAGTACAGTTCAGTATAATAGCGCATTTTGAAAACGATGAAAAGATGGTAGATAAATAATACTGGCTTGTATGGCACTACGGTGTGATGTACTATACGGACAAGTGAATTTAGTTTGATGTGTGCTTTCTGAGAAAAGATGAGTGAAAGATGAATTATAATATGGGGCGAGTAAAGAGGGGGTGAGAGGAATCTGCAATAATATTAGAATATTATGCACACAACGCTGAGAAGTCTGAAAGTCTTTTTCATTGAAGGCGCTGTGTGTAAAGTGTAATGTTACTGTTTTTGTGTGACTGTGAGTAATTACCAGTAACAAGAAACTGTTTACAGTTGTAAAATTTGAATATATTAGTTGTTGTTGTTGGCTGTGGTGGCTGAGTTGGGCTGTATATTTTATATCAAGTAATGAATGTCCGAGTGGATGTTAATGAAATGAGGGTATTTACATTTTTGTGGCCATAACATGTGCACTCTGACCTAAAGTAAAGTGTGAAACACCGTTTGAAAATATTCTGTGCATTTAAATCAGACAACAAATAGGATTTTTTATCCGAACCACTTGATTACTATAAGGGGGTTCGTGCATGTTAGGTACATGACGTATGTACACGTTGTTGGGTTGATCTATGCTCTGACTGAGTAATAACTGATAGATAACGTGCAGGAGAATCATAGCAAATGTGATTGCAATTGTTGATGTGCTGTGTGTGCTGTGTAATAAGATGACTGTGATGATGATGATGATGATGATCTCCTCATGTTGATGGTAAAGTTAAACATGATAATATTATAATGTGAATCTTTTTTTCTTTCTCGCTCGAATGAACTCAAACTGAACCATGCATTCATTCTCATCTGATGTGAATGTGTGCAATATGATTGGCCTATTACAATATTGCCCATAGATATTGTGCTGTGTGTGTTGTATCTGTCAACCAGTCCTGTTGTAAAACACAAGCAACAATTGGAGGAAGTGTAAAATGATAATGAAGTGCATGGTGCAGTGCACGTTCTTGTCTCAGTGTGTGTGTTTGTGTGTGTGCATGTGATGAAGATGATGGTGTTCCTTCTCATTTAGCATTTAGTGTAGCACACTAGTTGTGCCATATATTGCTAAAAGCCACAAAACAAGCCGTTCTGTCTGTCTCGATGTCCATCGGCAATTGCTATGTAAAATATTTCAGCTGGGCTCACACGGACATATCGTAACACCAAGTCTGAAGAGGATTCGAGCTGATCGTAGCAGATCGCTTCAAGAGGGTCGCTGAACAATGGACAATATCAAATGATGTACTGTGCAATATGGGAATCAATTGAGAACATCTGTCAAGCTTTTGAAGTTTTACTACCAACAAACATCAAACTCTGAGTAGTATGTAGGTACTTACATACATGCAACTACATACCTATGCGAATATTTGTACCTGTACCAAGTGCATAATACCTAAATACTAATAGTACCTATAGCCCAAATACCTACAGCTATATAGGTACATATTGTATACTTGCACTCTGGCGTTGTTCATTTGTCTCGTTGTTGTTGTTGCACAAACTGGAAACAAATGAAATACACGCACAGATAGATTCAACATACAAATCGCCAAATGAAGGAACTCCGACAATGGAAAAGATTCGAGTTGCCAATAATATAAGAATTGCATGTTTTATTTTGTGTTGTAGTTGAGTATGCGTTGAATGTGTATGTGTATTGTGTTGTGAGTGCATGTATTTGTATGTACAATAATGTTTTGTATCTTCTAAAAGTCAAAACTTGTTTGTGCATTTAGTAATCTCGAGTTCCAACAACTCTGAGTAAGTACAGTAATGTCGAATGTAATGTAAAATGGGGATGGTGACGTGCAATGTAGTAGTGTGATGTAATGTGATGTGTATAGCTGAGGTATGTGAACGTAGTATGTAGTTAGATGTGTATTTTGATTTGAATTGGTTTGGATGATTGGATGCACACACAGACAGAGTTTTATTGTTGTTGGTCGGGTTGTTCGTGGTTCTTTTCTTTCTTGTCTCTCTATGCTCTTCTATACACTACGGCTTTAGCGTGGTTTCACATTCACAGAGTGGAGTACTAGAGTAGCATAGGAGACATCATCATGATTAGACTGCGAGTAATGAGAAATAACATTTTCTGCATAACTAGCTAATGCAATGCAATAAGTAACAGCTCTATGCCGTAACTTAAATAAATGGTCAGAGAGTCGTACTATATATGCACTGACGCGCGGCGACGCATCCAGACACAAGTGGAACTTGTAAACTAACAATTTATGGAAAAGGTGTGAGAAAATCCTCAATTTTGAATTCAAGTTCATCCAAGCTACCTATATAAATACCTTCATAAACTACTTGGGATACTAAGCAACACCTTAATACTTAAAACAAGATACTTTAAACGACTTAAAACATATCATCCATAACATTAATCTCAGATGCTCAAAAGAACTAATTAATGCCATTCTTATTTAATTTTGCCGTAACCCTTACACACATTCAAATATCCGTACAAAAGATTTTGTCAAATAATTCGAGGGATTCTCATCTCGTTTCCCATCATCCATACACACAGATAATCCCTGCCTCATCATCATCATAACAGATAACCGTTGCATGTAGATGTAGCTACAACTTATACACAACAAAGGAAAAGACTAAGTTCATCAGTTCAAAATGCTGTCACAGAGGCTCTGTCTATACGTACAACGTACAACCTAAACCGTACAACATAATAATTATACTTAAGCTTCCAAAGAATCTTGTTATCGAATAAAATACACATACCTGTACTTGATAATAATATTATGAACGATAACACCGTCTGCT
The DNA here is from genome assembly GCA_034694085.1 of Pogonognathellus longicornis. NCBI lineage: Eukaryota > Metazoa > Arthropoda > Collembola > Entomobryomorpha > Tomoceridae > Pogonognathellus > Pogonognathellus longicornis. The sequence goes on from JAQFYB010000727.1 coordinate 11,707, forward strand.
GATGATGAAGTAGTACTGGATTCGGTCTCAGATCAGACTACAACTACAACCATTAATTGTATTACTGCTACTTCTTCATATCCATAAAGCTATGCATAGTACATCAATGCATTACATTCTAATCTACACCCCATGCATACACAATACACTACACATTGTACACATACATCAAGTGCAAAATATATAAATTGCATAAATGTGCACAGAGTCTATTAAATGGAGAAATATTACTATCAAAGTTGATATTTGCACTACTATGTCTTGTAGTTGTACATTGATTGTGGCAAGTTACACACTAAAGGTATGCCTAAATATTTTACTACTTATGTCTCGATGTGTAGAAGGTATCTAGGTATGTAATGTATGATGATTTGCCTTGTCGGTGCAAAAAGAAGATGAGCTATGGGACTGCATACTTTTACGTGTTACATATTGTTGTTGGTTGTAGTTGTTAGTGGTTGGGTTCTACGTAGAAGAAATCGAGAATGAATGTAAAATATGATTGTAGTGTATAGTGAGACTGAGACTGGGACTGGGACGAAGAGGAATGAGTGAGGTATAAGTTGACTTGAGAGACGAGATTCATTGAGGAGATCCACTCATGCTCATCGCATCTGAAATCTCAACTGATGTGTTCTTTGCTCAGAGCCCAAGAGCCGCCTTGAATTGGCCAAGAGTTGGAGTTGACTTGGTCGTTTCATCTTGTCCACCTGCTCGTCAAGTTAAGGGTCAAGGGTAGTAGGTCTTGCCCTCTTGGCTATACCGCTATTCGCAATACTGACCACTTCCTCCACAACCCAGCCGCGGGCCAGAATGACCACGGAGCTTTTATGTGTACTCCTGTTGACCCAAGTTTAACGATCAACGTGGCTCTGCCACTCTGGCTCCGTATCATCCTATAATAAATGATTTATTTAGCTCTTAATTGTTCATCTCTTTCATTACACTGCACTGTGCACCTTGTCTGCCTCTTGCCTTGTGTGTGCACACCACCTTCCCAGATCACTCGTACACGACCACCAATAATTCTTCCTCCATACATTTTACACTACAGTGTGTCTCTCCTTTTTCTTCCTATTATATTCCTACTAATAAGTGTCTTGCATTGCACTTATTATTATTATCATTGTATTGCCATGTCTTGGAAAAGACTCCTATGTCCAACTAAGGCGCTAAGTTGCGGCGATTAGCCTGCCTGTCCTCACTTAACATCTGCTGCATGATTGTCTTCATAATTATATTCCACTTGCATTCAAACTGCATTTATAATACACGTATATTTTGTATAGTATGTAAGTATGCTGGTAATACAGTAGTCGAAGGTAGTTGTGGTGTGTGTACATAGGAGCTCAACTACTTGTGTATGTAGCATGTGTAGTAGTGTATGTGCATGAAATTTTATTCCTTTTGGTTGTAAAGTTTAATGATAAACGCTCTAGTGTGTATAACGATGGCAATTCATTTTATCTGACGATTTACTCGCACACAAAACCAACTCGTCTTCCCCCACAACTAGTCATTTCATCGTAATCGCTAATAGCTAGACGCTCCAACAATTCCAGTAGCTGCATTATAGACACAGAGCATAGATAAATGGATATCAATACGATTATACATACAAGGCGCTATAATGTCGAAGAAACACGCTATGGGCAATTGCCACCTTGCTACTTTATTAATTCCTCACAGTGAGCAATAAGTCGACGTGGTAACTCTAACTGCATTTGCTCATTAAATAACTCAATACAATTATTTTAACAACGGTACATGCCTCAACTCCAAGCTTCTCTATAGCTGTTTGACTAATGTTGTTGTATTTTTGATTTCAATTTGTCGTATAATATTCTCGCCTCGTGTGTACAGTGCCAAACAGTACAAATGAAGTGAAGACACCTTGATTAGGATGCAGTCGCGTTTTGTGGAAATGTGGTGGGTCTAAAAATACAGTCAATGTGTGGCAATGGCCACTGTTATTATACTTCAGTCTCATGTACACAATGTAATAATAAATATAAGTTTCAAGAATACACACACAAACAATTCTACTGTTAGTTTTTACAAGCAGACAAACCTAATGCTCGACTATTTTTCCGATTTACTTACACATGTATTGTATTCAATGTCCTCACAAATGACGGACATTACTTAAGTAGTAGAATGTGTTTCAGTTATACGCCTTTACTCTCTCACAAACGAAAGCAAGGAAAACTACTAACAGAATATTAACAACTGTACTTATTATATTATTACTCATATGATTTTTAACAGAGACATGTCGAATTACTAAAGGAAGCCTCTTGTACCACGGTACAGTTAACAAATATTCTATGTGTAAAGTGTAAGTGTAAAACGACCCATTGCATTGCATTGTTGTCGTCAGTAGTGACCCTATTGTTAGTTTCGTTCTTGCATTGCAGGTATGCATCAAGGGTGTACGTACGCATAGAATAAAATAGGGGACCCTTCCAGTCTTCCAGCCAATGACCCAGGAAAGTGAGAGTTATGTACCACCTGGAATGCCAAGTATCCCTTTGTACACATTCTGACGAGTACTTATCTATTTACTATGCAGCTAATGCATTCATACATTATTCACCCTTCAAGTAGCCCAAGGCACTATTCAACTCTATGTATAATATTATCACGTCTTACTAATATACGAAGCATTCATAAATTTGTATCTTGTGACTTGAATGCTAAAATATTCCTTAAGGTTCCCTCCCTGTTAATGTAATCATGTCTCATTCTTTAACACGTTACGTAAAAATAAATTTTTTTAAGGTAGGTCATGATTACTAATATGCCCTTGACTTTGACTTGTGTTCTTCAACAACTTACCTACATACAAGGGATTTTCCTTACACATTTGATTCCACGCCGCTACCTACGACCATAATATAATAAATATTGAATATCCAGCAGGAAACATAAAGAACCGACAATCTTCGCACACCGCCTTTATCCAAGTTCATGTGTGTGTGTATGAAGTAATGAATTTAATGATAATTTTGATAATTTGTGATGACACAATTAAAATGCAAGAGGGAAAGATAGTGAGAACTAAATAAGACATAGAGCAATGCAGATTGAGAGTACACAATGCAAGGCTAATATAAGACATCGCCTTAAGATTAATTTAAAGACGGTGCGAAATCAATGGTGCTATTAGTTAGTTAATTAAATATGTTGGTACATCTGTGTTGTAGTGTTATACTTTAGTTAGAGACGTCTGTCTGGTTTTATAATGTCCTGTGTGTTGTAGATGGTAGATTAGAGCAAGTTGAACAAAATAGGTAATTGCTGTAAAGAAAGGATGTAGGTAGTGTGGGTACATAATATTACACATTGAGCTGTTCTTGTAAGCGCATAGCCTGCCATGCATTCAGCCGAGAAAATAGAATTGAATCCCTACACACATTATAATATAGTATCAGTGTATCAGGATAATATGTGTAATAATATTACAGTCATACATAGTGTAACATGCTACAATATAATGTCACTGTGTTAGAGTGTAGAGTTGGTTGGATGAGTACGTGTTGGTTATTGGTGAGGAAGGAATGTAAATGTAAGTGGTGTATTATACGAGTATTTAGCGACGGCTGTGTTTGTATTTCATGCCATATTTACATTACACACCTGAGAAATTGTAATTATATCAGCAGCACCTTACATGCTTCAGATTTGTTATTGGTGTTGTGTGAGGATTTTGTTGAGGAATATTACGATATGTGTTTTGATGTTTGAGCTATAGAACAGGAACCATAGGATTGAGGAGCATAGTAAGACGTGTACAATAGACATTCACGAAGAAAAGTAGTAACAATGCTGGTGAAACATTGTACCTGTGAACTCGTCGAGCACATTACAGCTGTGCAAAGGAGTCTGAAGATGATAATGGTTGCACAAAGCATGTTGAGCATCTTTATCATTGGTCTGACTAAGTATTGCCATTGCTATCATCAAGACGTCTGCGATTGTGCTAGGTTTACTAACATAGCATGTCGCTGACAATAAACGGATTAGATAAACAAAGGCACATGACGTGCAATGCACAACTCTATATAAGTAGGCTGTAATAAGAACAGAGAGACTAAAACAATTTAAAATGGCTTGATCCCTTTGCAGAAATACATAAAAGTAAAGTAGGAATGTCTGGCTTTCCTTGTTTTCAAAATGTGTCCACCTTTAGAATGGTTGGCTCTAATGTCTAAGGAGAATTAGGAGAGCAACATTGAAAAGTATTTTGTGTTGGCTCTATGTATGAGTGCAAACACCAAAAGTAGCGTAGAGGAAGCCATGTATGCACATTTATCTAGAATGAATCTGAAATTGTGTTTTCTCTACATATGTTGGCTATTTACTCAGATCCCAAATCTAAGGTAAATGCTCAATCTATTGCACCATAATAAATCTTCACAAGAAACATTTACAATGCATATGTAGTTTGCAAAGTCATCTTTCAATTCAATATAAATAATTTTCCTACCTTTGCCTTCAGCCTACACAAACAAACGCACATTCACACATAGCTATATGTACTCTCAAGTTCAACCAAAGGCTTTTCAGTTACAATACATTATATTGAAGAAATAAATAGTTTTCACACAGTATTGTATTATGAACTATTAGTAATACATATTATTGGTTTGTTGAACATTGCTCAACATATTATAAAAAATTTCGGACTTTGTAATTACAGAAATGCTTTGATGTTTGTTGGAAAACTTGTAAAAAGTTAATATTACAGGTGTATTATAAGAAGGGACAGGATAAAAGCTGTTTTATGTATTACTGTGTCGAGGTAAAAGAGAGTGTTAAATTACTGTGCAAATGTGCTCACCTCCTACATCCAATTCCTATGGTTTATCGCAAATCAACAATGTATTTAATGTACTAAGTAAGTGAATGTAGTAAGATACTGAAGATAAGAATAACCCGTCAGGTTTTCATACCAATCAAACTCATAAAATCAAGAGTCGGATCAGTAATTACAATGTGAGTTGGAGTATACATCTACATAGAAGCTAATACATGCAAAGTATTTTTAACTGAAACTATAACACAGTCTGAATAGTTCTTCTCTCGAGATAAAACAGACTAAGCCGCTGATTCTGTAAAGAACGGCGTCTGAAATGAAACAAAGGATTGGTAATGAAGAGAATGCTCTTTTACGCTCAAAGACTATCTACGCGTCTTACATTTATTCTGTGTGCTCTGCAGAGTGTGAGTACGTTTGAAAACTTCATGGATTATTACACTTCAAAATTATGTTGCTGTTGTGTTAGAAGATACACACACGTAATAAGAGCATACGGTAGTAAGTTAGTATTACTGTTTCGTCCATTTACAGTGTAAGGTTAAAACAGCAATGTTCGTAATATTATACTGGTAAATTATTTCAGTGTGTAATGTGTGTTTGGAGCGTATGAGTTGCGTCAACTGTAATTTCCTTCCTTTCCCTCTTTCTCTTTCGCATTTGTACTGATAAGAATTTGCCAATTTGAAGATTAAAATCCTTTCGGCATACTTAAACTCCTGAAATGTCAAAAATGCAATGAAAAAAGGAGAGATTAGGATTACGACTGATTTATGTTGCTCTAAAAATCATTATACTGGTAATATCGGGATGACACTGTGTTATAAACCTTCTATAGGAATGCCAAAGCGTTTAGTGCAAGTATTGGGGAACAGATGAGTTTAAAAATGATTTCCGAGTTGTAAGTTGTTATTGTTAGTTACAGTAAATGAGTGTATTATACAAAGTATCAATAAAATCTTGTGTTGAAACCTACGTGAGAGCCGCACATACAAACACATAGCAATGACCATTATAGGAGTTGTAAGTAGTCAATTTAAAAATGCTCTAACTCAATACTCCTGTTATAATTTCAAGTTGGTGGCGTAGGTTTGGAGAGGAATGGAGTCGAGTGTTGTGCTGTTCGGTGGTTTGGTGTTTGTCTAGTTGAAAACTACTTTGACTCTCGGTCAGGGCTCTTATGGGAGAAACTCGCTTTGTTACTCTTGATCTCTACTTCCCCGACTCACTACATACGGCAGGTTTTTAACTTGAACCAACATCACTTATTATCATTCTACGTGCTATGGATGTTCTTCCACATCACTCACACTCTGAAGCTTATAAGTAAAATCTACCTACTTATTACTTACTACATCTACAATGCTATAAGTATTCCGCCTGTGTGCACTCACGGTATATATTACACACTCCAACATTCTAAATACGTCCTGTTCTGTATAAAAAGGATACAAGAGATACAAATGCAGATTTACACTTTGTTTGGCTTGATTGTAATGCAAGATGTGAGTTACACGTCCTTTCCGTATTGTTTGTTCCTACTAAACACTATGACTAGACACTTAGACATAGACATTCCTTTTTAAATCCAGATTAAAATTTAAACTGTTGGTTTATGTAAGTGATCTATCTGATAGATAATTGCAATGCTCCAATGCCACTATACTATGCATTATACCACTACCCATGTAGTATCTGTGTATAGTGCCATAGTCTTCTTTCTCTCTGTATCATGCCCAAGTAGTATGTACAACAATAAGACAGTAGCATTACATTAGAACTAAGGAGTGAAGGGAAACTGGATGGTAAATAGTAGGAGGTGTATCAAAATGATACGATGTATCCCATTGTTAATTTAATACATGTAGTATTATGCCAGTGGTGGTTGTGGTGGGACTCTTACATATAAATACCTTTATAAAGTATGTGGCACTGAGGCTCTGGGAGTTTTGTATATAAGGTTAATAGGCAAATTGCTAGGGAGCTAAATCCATCTGACTAAAAAGAGACTGAAGAAGGGAAAAGGTAGCAGGAGAAATAAAAAATAGGTAAATTGACTTAAAGAAGAGAGGGAGTTTGCTAAGAAAGAGTTGAGATTTTGTTAAAGTTGAGACACACAAGTCATTTCATTGTGTCTAAGTGTTGTGTGTAAAATGTGGAGGAGAAGAACAGGAGCAGAGATGAACATTATTATAGCACACTATTCGGAGTACAGGTAGTAGTGTGCTATAAGAGTTGAGGAGAAACTTGTTGAAGACGAAGACGAAGACGAAGAAGAAGAGCTTTAGAGAGAAACGAATGAATTACGGCACTTGATGACTTGACGAGAAACCCTCAGGCCTGCATTGCACCTGACCAGGAAGGCTTCTTCTATATTTTATACGAGTAAACACCAACACCATAGCACTCGAGTATTAGAAATGCCATTGGATTATTGCATTGAATTTGTCGTATACACTGCATTGAATGAGAATGCTACGTAACCTGACTTTACACTATGCAGTGCCTATATTCTACGATTAGTATTTTACCACAGTATCACTATGAGTTGCACACAGAGAATGTTTGTTGTGTTTGTAACTTTTTGTAATGTGTCTAACAACCCTTTGGTTTACTTATTGCTATCCTTACACATAATATTCTTACATGGAGATACTGCTAGATAGGAGTTTCTGATGCGATGTGTCTATAGAGATATGTGCGTTTGTTTTACTATGGCTCACTATTGCTAGTTGTGTGTAGTATGTAATGTATGTAGTAGGATTGTCGACTTCCCTGCACTGCACTACTACATCACGTCTTAGGTCTTACGTCCATGTCCGGTATGATTCTCATGCTATATACACTAGTGCAACATGCAACTCTATACCAGTAGTAGATACCTGTATTGTGTGTTGAGGATTGCTACGATATGTGTTGTGTAGTGTGCAGGTAAAGTAAACGAAGTAGGCAGCAACAGTTTTCATAATATCTCCTTGGCCATGGCAATGGCTTTGTAAATGTGTAAATGGCATAGCCCCCTCTCGACTCATAACAATTCTTCCTCCTCAAAACAACTCGACTAACTCAACTCTTCTTCACCATCAAACAAAACGTTTGTCAATCTTTTTCTGTAGTCGGTGATCCACCTCCGTCTTGACATCTTCACAAGCTTCAAGCTCTCTGGCTGCTTTGTAAACAGAAAACAGTGTCTCAACTCATACAAACACAAACCAAGCAACAGAGAGACCCGGAAAATCTGTAATTACTCAAACGTCTTCATTTTATATCAAATACATCACGACTGTTCTTATTTATTCGAATTGTGCTCGCAACGTTACGTAATTTTATTTGTACGTGTGTTTTGTTGTCTCAACACTCACACCACAAAATTATCCGGGCATTATTGCACTAATAATATAATACTCCATAGTTAGAAAGTATTTTGTGAGACGACTGTATTCTCCTAGCAGGGCTACATTGAGGTGCTCTCGAGAAATAATTTCTAAAATGCGGCAGCTACATATAAGTTTAGTTGTGGCGAGTCTGGTTGTGAGTGGTGTTTTTGCTCAGTATGATGTCAATAACTGTCCCGTAGAAGATTCCACGTTTGAATTAGTGACAGGTTGGATGTACAGTGCACCGTCGGATATCCTGGAGACGAGAGCTGGTACTCTGCAACTTGCAGAATGTCTTGAAGCGTGCAAAACAAATTTATCATGTCAGGCTGTCAACTTTGAAACAGGACTCTGTGTTCTTTTCCGAAGTCAAGCTGGAGATAAACAAGGTAATTTCCATTTCATTCTATGCCACACAATACTTGGCTACGGTAACTACCTTCTTACATTATGTCGTTGGCAATAACAGTATTACCATTATGTGCATCCACTCAAATTATAATCTGTAACAACACTCGCTTGCACATTGTCAGAGTCTTGCTACACAGACTCTGACTTATAACCAAACACTTTCTTCATTTATTGCCATTTTATATAACCCGTTCGCTGCAGTGGGCTCACTTTAGCGTAATATTATTAGCATCGCTCTTCACTTTGGTTTTAAAGGCGGAGGAGATACACAGTTAAAATTATAAATAAGTTACTATCCATTTATATGTGTTCAAAAAAATCTTTCAGGTAGAAAACTCACTTGCCACCTTACTACAGCTATGGCTCTGCCAAGAGTCACCTTAGTATGACTGTGGCGTTTACAGTACTTTTGAATATTAATGACTTTCAGAAATGCACGTACATGCAATATGAATGTTTTGTGCATTACTCTTGTTGACTTGTGCATTTCCCTTTGCAAACAAAACATCACTCATATATAAGTAGTAGCTAAGTAGTAATTAGAAATCTCAATTCTCATTTCCTCACTGGTATACTTTTTATTTTCTTGAAGCATTTCAGAAATAATGGGTTCATAAACATGGTGCAGTTTCTTATTAACTTGAGACCGATGATCAATATCCGATAATGGCATAGTTGTACAATAATTAAAATACGAATTCTTATTAGCTATACGCAAAATAAAAATAAAGGGCAAAGTAAAGATACCTACAACAAAGTGGAGAAAGATACAAATTGCAAACGGCAGTGGGGTAGTAAGAACGAAAGGATAGCAATTAGTAATTGCTGTAAGTAGTAATTCCGTCGGTTGAGAGTTGTGTGTGTGTGTTTGTAATGTCTAGTTGTAAAATTAAGTTTACAGGTGTAGGGTTTCCTCAAAAATGCGAGTGTTCCCACTTACAGAGTTAAATAATGCTGCAAAAGTATATAGAATTAATTCCATTGAGATTCATCTCTTATATTACTATCTCTCTCCACCTACCATTATCAGTCTGCAGATGAACGTGAACTTTTTCATCCTGTACGTACCTAGCATTGTATTAGATAACACGATTTCATTGTTGTTATTTAGTAGTTGTGGAAAATCAAAATCATGCGAAGCGAAACAATTCTTAATTTTGCACGCTGTGTTTGTTAGCCAAAACCAGTTGATAGACTCGGACATGTAAACTCCAAAATGTGATTTATACACAATCCCATACAATATCCATCTAAGCCATCTTCGCGGTTAGCGTAGTTAGTTTCTCGCTATTACATAAGGGTTAAGCTAAAACAACACATTATTGATCTTTCCATAAAACCATTATTGCAGCCTATCACATATTCTCCATCTGCAAGGAATCTAATGAATTTTAAGGCTACACTACAACACAACACAGTGAAATATATACATTTTTATGATTATTATTAAAAATGTGATTGCTTCCGTACAACGCAATTTGATGCTAAATAGAAATGAACTCGTAACCAAAACAAATTTTGATTTGCATGATTTAGACTTTTTCCATGCCTAATAAAAAGGCAAAGGAATATTAGCGATAATGTGCGAGGGATATGATCTCCTCGCCCTCAAAGCTCACCGACCTACCTAAATGAGACGGTGTGTATTGTATGCAGTGTTTTTTGTATTGGGCTGTGATATGGAATATTTCTTTGACAAGCAATACGTTCTATAAAATCTGTGTACAAAATATACACTAATAAATATTATGCGAAGTCACAACTAGTACATGTACTACACACCGACAGAGACATTAGACACACAAGGCAAATCAAACTGCATGTTTACTTGACTAACCTGACTCACTACCACAACAACCCTTAGGTAGGTAGATGCACTCTTGTTGTTGGAGCAATTTTAGAGTTTACAACAAGCACTTATTTATTTTGTTGCCGAAATAATTTATTTCTAAACTGAAGACTGGGACAGCACAATAGTGGGTGTCTTTATAGCGCCATCCTTAAGAACAGCTAATAATTCTGACCTGATATGAGTTATGATGTACTAAAGCAACAATAAACAGTCTACTTACTACTTACAACGTATAGATGCAAAGTGCAAACCGCATACTACAATTACTTACCACATGTAAACACAATGGCACAACAATACTCAGCCTTAAAATAGCCGCTAGAGCTTTTCTCATAAATCATACTAATAAGTCAACTAGTGTGCATTTGCCTGAGTCAGCTTTCGATATACAATCTCACACACAGTGTGTCTCGAATTCAGTCTGCATTAGACTAAAACACATAGTAGCACACAGCAATGACTATTGGCATACAGTTGTGTATTGTAATATAGTCGATGTGTGTATATAGATATCAATGTTTTCTAATTACTAGCATTAACAATATTAATATAATACGTGATGATGGAAATCTCTCTGTACTTATTACATCCTCGTAGTACAGCGTGTAGCTTTTATGAACTCAACTCTTCTGTAGAGATCTAAACAATGGAAAAAAACGTGAGACGAAACTTTTGGACAGAGTTCCTTTGTTTACAAGTCTCGTCCGAAATATTTCAAAACAAACTGCAACTCTGCGGAGGGCAATGTCGGATAACGTTGCATCATGACAAATCGTCATTACTCTATGTATACTGTTGACACACGAATTATGATACTCTCACGAGAAACTCCTATGTAACAGAATTCAACATACACATACATAACCTAAGACTATACGTCAACTACTTATTTATCATCAACATTGTAGTGTGTAGCGTATATACATAGACAATTTATAATTTATATAACTATTCAATTTGGTTTGTCACACATTGTGCAAAATCAGCCTTGACGTGTTTTCATTACTTATAGTTAGTTAGCTATAATTAACACACTAGGTAGTACATCATTCAATATTGCACCGCAGCTTATAACAATAGTAGTAGGTAGTGTCTAAAGTACAACAGCGTGTCCAAAAATAAAATCAGATAAGGAAATTATTAATATAAAACAATTAGTTGTAGGTTTTAGCTAATAAATAATAACGCAAAGCACGAGTACAAGCAAGCAGAAGTAATTACTGGCATTATTCATAGAGTTACATGAGTAGTAGGCCGATAAGAGGTTCAATGTTTACGGTAGCTTATCTTTAGATCTCGTGTTTGCGCATAAAATGAAAACAAATTCAAGCAAGTGTTAACGATATATTGGCATGCTATCCCTTTACAGCAAAATCTTGGAATAATGCACAAACGTAGAAATACTTACACTATTGTAATACAATATTGCATTGTAGCTTTTAACTATTATAATACATAATGTAACAGGTAGGTAGTTGTGTAGGACATAATGATATACAAATATAATATAGGGTGGTTCACATAATATGTATTCCACGACTACCACACTACTTTATCTACTTCATCATGTCGTTAATAATAAAATGAATATGTAGTACACCGTCACTTGTGTTATTTCACATGTATACGTGCTATTCACGTCCATGTAGCCGCAAAGTGTACAGTAGCGTAAGAAATGTTGGAAAGTCAAGTGTAATGTCTTGAATGGTAGTGGACAATGGCATTTAGATTTACATAATAGTGGATTGAATGCGTGTAGTACGTGTATATGAGCTACAAGTACAATAATAATGGGTGACAGTCAGGAACGGACAATAGAGAAGTATCTGCTGGTGGCCAGATTGTCACGATGACACAAACTGGGTGCCATTGAGACAATGTGTATGCAGGTAAACCCTAAGCTATCAGAAAACTCAGTCAGCATTTGTGTGGCATACTACTATTATTTAGTTATTATACACTTCTATTACACTATTAGTTATTCTACGGTGTTATTGCATTCAGATACTCGCTATTATGAATGAGACGGAGTAATAATGAATCTGAAATGGGTTCTGTGTCGGTGCCATCTTTTACTTTAAAGACTACAAAGGCAGGAATTAAAATTCCTTTGTTGCGAGGTGACCTTATTCATTAAATAGAAGGAGTCTCGCTCTTTCTCTCTCTCTCTCTGTCTCTCTCTCCATGTATGTAATGCATGTATGTGTTGTGTTGTGCAAAAGAGCAATAGAAAACTTGATTTGATTCCCGGCGTGAAAATGCATTGAGTGACAATGGCTTAACTTGCTAGTGCATTGTTAGTTGGGCCCACTTAAATAGCTCACACATATAATAATATATATTTCCGGCCATTTCTTGTTGCACATAGTCTCCTCCAAGCTACCTCCTATTTTACACGCCACTCCACTCACTCTGTACACACAACATAACATTTACGAGCAACAAGTTGTAAAGTCAAATGTTTCATTTAAGGTGGAATGGAAAATAGAGAAGTGATAGAGTAAATGGCATTCCATTATGAATACTTAATGTGTTTACGATAAGTCAGATTAGTACTGGTGCTAAGCAAGTAGGTTAGTTGATTTATTTAAAAATGACCCCTTCGGGAGTGATGCTGTTTATCGCAACAACAGTGGCACAGCAGATATGATTGTCAACGCTGCACACACACAGAAGCTGAGCTATTATCACATTCCGAGTATTTAGTACTCCGCTTCTACGTCTCAGTTTTTACACCAATGCAATCCAACATTAACAAAAGACTCTTTCGTACAGAGGTGCTTCACTAAAGACTATCATTGCTCCAAGCTGTTCATGCATGATGTGTTCCACATTTTCCTACAGATGTGCAGACTTAACAGAACACTCCAAAAGCAACGGCTACCCATTTACTGACCTGCATCACCTATCGAGTGGGGCACATCGTCATCTTCAAAACACCAATCACCAAACCATCACCAACCAATTACATTTTAAGAATAGTATTTCTTTTTCTTTCGTTTTTTTAATTCAGATCAAATCTTCCTCATTTTTGTCATCAATTTCTTTCACTTGATAGGTCTCAACCCGAGTAGGTACTAAAGTCGTTTACACAGTCTCTTAGTTGTATTCTATCACAACAGCTATCGTATTGTGCTAAACAGGAAGTTTTGCTATAAGAATGACTTTATTAAATTTTACAATCTTGAACTTTTAGGTAGATTCACATTCACACGTTGAACAATCACAATTAAATCAATGATATGTATCATTCTTAATGGTGTTAGAAAAAAATTTGACGACAGAATCGAACCAGTACCACAGTACATAATGTGTTTTCCCATGTAGCTACTCAAATCTCATTGTATTACTTTTCTTTAGATTTACATGTTGAAAAAACCTACGGTTGAGTTTTCATGCAGTTAAAGGTGTATGGGAAATTGCTTGAGGGAGACATGTATTTATAAAAACGTTGATATGAATTGAATATTGTGATGATGATTGATACAGCGAGGATAAATAATGTTGCATCACATATAAGAATATTATAGTACATTATATTATATTGTGCACATTCTTGACTTGTCGGTTTGACAAATATGCCAATGTTACACAAACCACACCAGTACGAACCAAGCAGCTTATTATGTATCTGCAGTTCTAGCTATTGAATTACCCATCTCGTCCACATTAGTTATTTAGTACGCGATGGCTTTAATGTATCCTTTTGATAAACTAGAAGAGATACACTATCGAATGAAGACGCACTTCAATAAGAAGAACATGATACTTACATACGTGAGCATGGCAAAATAATAATAATATGAGTGCATGCAAAGTGTATACGTGTATGTGTATGTACTAGTACACAGATACATTGTAGCACAGATATGCAAAGTTGGTTTACAATGTTTGTGTCTGTATATCTTTGTGTATGTGTTGTGGCTATATACTTAAGTTGGCTGGTAGGAAAGAATAATAGCGTTTATGTATAGTGAAAGAGAGCAAAGCTCGTAACAATAAGTGTATTACTGCAATACTTACAAAAAGTAAAGTGTGTTATGTAGGTAAACGGGTAAGCATGCTGAGACCGACTGCGACTTGGCTCTAAGTTGGCCTAGCTTAAGTTGACGTATAATCCATGATAATATTATAATGCTACGTTGTTATTCACGTGGAGAGTATATAGGAGCACTTTATTTATGTTATAAAATATTAAATGATGGTCTTTTGTAGATGCACATAGGCACAATAAAAATAGACAATCGCTCATCCTTTTATGAGCACAATGGTGAGTTGACGGTAGCTCTGAGATTGACTGAGGAAATGCATTTACGAGGCTGTCGACGATCAGGATTTTTTAATAGCTAATTGTTTTGTTATGTCATACTATAAATATAAACAAATGCACTGCATCAAGCCTACATTGTAGTAATTTGTTGTTCTTGCTTGTATGGTTGCAGATGGACTGATAAAATCCCAGTTCCCAGTATTTACGATGTATGCTCAGAAATTGTGTCTACCCAGTGCAAGGAGCTGTCACAGTGCTTGGGGCTTCGAATTGGTCCGTGGATTCGTTCTCAAAAATTCATCTAAGAAACAATTGCAGATGCCTTCAAGAATGGCATGTATGGACGCGTGCGTGCAAGAAAGAGAATTTTCATGCAGGTAAATTACACAAAGACTACAATAATAATCGTAAAAATCCACAACTTATCAATCCAATCACCC
Organism: Pogonognathellus longicornis; assembly: GCA_034694085.1. Lineage (NCBI taxonomy): Eukaryota > Metazoa > Arthropoda > Collembola > Entomobryomorpha > Tomoceridae > Pogonognathellus > Pogonognathellus longicornis. The sequence goes on from JAQFYB010000727.1 coordinate 26,876, forward strand.
ACACTATACCAGTCATTATTTTCTATTCTATACGCAGCCATAGTATCATATTTCTACTTGTATTGCTCACAGTATTCTATTTCAATGTTCAGTGTGTCATTTACATTGTATCCTGTATCTGTCGAACTCTTCGTTTTGTGGTTGTTGTTCGTGGATTGTGGGGCACTCAAGTACAGACAAACAAATACTTGCTGTACCGTAACAAATTTGTGAAGCTGTGGCCGAGGCTGTGCAAATATTTTTACAGTCACACTTCTTATCATTAGGGCTCCATGTATTTGTATTGTAATTGTGAGTGATATCCTGCGTGAGTACCTTCATTTTATTACCATCGTCTGTATAACGCCACATGTTATAATACTACAGACATATAGGTATTCACGTGCACCAGTCTAGATGATGAGCCTGACAAGATTTGTTCATTAGATGATGGAAACCGGCATAAATAAACATAATACCTATAAACTAACATCGCTCCGTCTAAATAGGAAAACAAATAAAACACGCTATAGTAGTTACATAATAATTATCACAATTCCTACGATGTACGTTACTTTTCTAAAATCATTACATGAGTATACGTAATCTTAATTAGGGTGATGAGTTGTATAATACAGATATTTTCTCTAATGTGGCTCAGAAATTGTAATATTTATTGTTAGCATGGATTTCTTTATGTAATTTATACTAGAAGATGCAATGAACACTTACTCCTACTATGTCACGGTGCTTGCATAACAATTATGAATGAAACGAAAAAGTTTTATTGTGAGTTGTACAAGCCTAGCAAAAAGCAGTGAATGGTGAAAAGTACATAAAATGATTAGAAGATCTCTACAGTACATTTGATAACAAAAAACGGTTCATTATTATGTATTTATACTACACCACATAATATTAATATAGCAATTGTGCACGTAGGTATTTATACTTCATAACTTGTTTGCCTATTTGCATGTGAACAAGTACAGTTTGTAAATGCATGGAGGGTAGTGTAGTGTAGTGTACGTAATAATAAATGAACTGATGAACGACTCAATCTAGTGCGTCAGTAGTGTAATCAACGTCAGTGCTAAATAGATGCATTCTAGTAATAATGCAAATAAATGCAGTTTTGGAGATGCTATGTTATTCCTGATTATTAGCAGTACCCGTAGTACCTATTTATTAGTTCAATCCCAATTTTACATTTTTCTGCGAAACAAGTTCTTTCAATCTAACTAACCAGAAAGTCGAATTCATTAGGAATAAATAGTTTGCATTTAAAAAACCTTAAATTGATCCACTTACTCCCGGAGTACCTACATAAAGATCACGTAAATATAAGCAAACCACTAAACTGTGAAACGGTGTGAGAGAGGACGAGAATGTATTTGTACTAAGGTCAGCACGTAGTAAAGTGCTCGTATTGTGTCCGAGCAGAGAATAGAGAGAGAATAATGATGGCCATAACACGTAAGTAGGAAGTGGAGTGCTTTGAGCGTGAGTATTTAACTAGGTACCTGTATAAAGTGTATATTTGACTCGAGCATTTATTTGGTGTGGCAACATAGCAGTATAAAATATAGTGTATTAATCGTAAATAGTGCTAGTAGTAGAGTAGAGTGTTTAAAGTTTAAATGGAACTAATGAGTCCACCTTATATACATACATGCCCGTAACAGAACGCATTAATTCCAATAAGCACTTACCACATGGAGAGCATAAAATATATTTTTAGATTTGCGGGAAGTGTTATGTTGAGGTAAGGGAAGTTTTTAGAGTGTTCACTTCAGCCAGGTTCATTTCTTTTACATTATTAAAAGTAAGTAGGCAGTCTGAAGAGAGATTGATAGCATTACGCATCCTATTGTATAACACCACTGCCGTATTTGGGTTGGTGACATTAGATTTAAGCATAACAACCATTACTACGACTACTAGAATATATTGAAGAGCATGTACTCGAGTAAAAGATGGAGCGAGACTGTGTTTGTTGGTGAAATGAAAGAAGATGGACATCACACAGTGCTCCACAAAACATTTCGCATACATTATGTAGGTACATACATATAAGGATTTAAGCATACTATACACATAGATGTACCTTGGTAAAATAAAATAACAAAGGAGATACATAGAGACACACATAAAATATAATGACTGTAGTGCAGCTGAAGGTAGCTATAGGAGGAAGATGCATTTGTGTGTGTTGGAGTGAGTGAATTGATGATCTGAGGATGAGTCAAGACTCAAGACTCTGTGCCTGAGACTCTTGAGTTGAGTAAGCGATGGAGGATGTTCGAAGAAGATGTAACATGCAAATGCAAATGTAACCCACACCTTTAGTAGGTTATTGTGGTCAATGGCTTTATCTATGGTTTTTCTGCAGATGAGGCAAGGCCAGAAGGCCAAACGGGATAGTTTACCAACAATGCCGAGGGGCAGTTGGGGTGCGGCCTGAACGCTTAGCAGATAACGGAATCTTTCTCTCTCCCTCGTCTCTCCGTAAGACCAACGCATACCTTGCCATGCTACTAATTCAATGATGAGCAAAAAAGCGTTCGATTCAAATCCTCAAATGAAATTCACATCAAGTAATTGAGTAGGACAATCGGAGGTAAATCGATTGCTGGAGATGACGCTGCTCTCATGACAGACTTCTGTTCTTTTCCTTGGCATTGGCATTAACGTGTTGTCAGCAAATAGAACTGTTGTCTAGTGTGTGTGTCATGTGTAGAGTACACAGTGTACAGAGAGATACCTATAAGACCAGGACTCACACTGACGAGATGACGGTTAAAAAGACGTCTCACAGAAAAAAAAACCTAATTGCCTTCATCACATCTTCTCAACCCATCGGCCTACTCAGTCATGACGCTTAATAATAACAAGTCATATTATTATTATCAGAGCTAAGCGATGCTTGTACTATGTATTAGTAGCCAAGGATTTATTGGCTGAGGAGCACACGGGGAATTGGATGGCTTGATTGTGATGATGATGAAGATGATGACGAGGCTACAGGTACAAAGACAGAGGGATGCAGGTATAAATAACATGTTATGTAGGCAAATAGACATACACAGAGCGCAAACTGACACAGACATCGAGCAAAGAGAAAAGATATGTAAAGATAGCCACAGAGAGAGAGAGAGGTGTAGAGATTGTAAAGGATGATGGAGAAGATGAAAAAGAGGGAGGCATGAGTAAATGATCCTAAATAATAGGATGTTCGACCAAGTTGAATAATGAATGTTTAGTGTGACTGGTGAAGATATCTCAATACAAAATGCAGGCACATTTCGTGTAGTTTTTATTATAGGGATTATTTAGGCAGGTGGAGGTGTAATATAGGTATAATGCAGAGGCTATTGATTTGTGATTTCTATGTAAGTGTCTGTGTATGAGTATTGGTAAGAATGTAGAGAATGGGTTTAGTTAGGGAGGTTTGTTTGGCAGTGTGCCGGTGTGGATGAACAGGGCTCATTTGTCTGTGTTGGATAAATTCTTTGAAATACAGGCATTGTAAATTGTATGAGGCGAGTTAAGTGCTGCAGTTGAGTCAGCGTAAATTCATTCATCTTTTTTATGGCAGGGTCTTTAGATGATTATATTGGTTGCGTTGTGTGATGTGTCCTGTTGAGTGGACTCTGTGTGTGAGTGGATTTTTGAGTGTGTAATTGTAATCGTCCTCCTCATTAGGGATCTGGCCTTATCTGGAGATTAATAATACAGTGTTAATGAGTTTTTGGTTTGATGCGGAGTTGTCACGTCAAGTGGCTTTTGATGATGATGGCAGTGATAGTAATAATGGAATATTTTACAGGTCTGCCTCATGGGACACGAGCTCAAGTGAGTGTGGTTTGAGCGACATTGACCGCTACAGTGTCAGTCTCTCAAGTCGATTTGTGGCACAAGACAACTCTGACTATATGGAGAGTCAGTGCGTGTCCGAACCCAATAAAATGTGCGAATTCAAAAAGATCGAGCACCGTCTATTGAAAACCGTGGATTCTCTGCATGAGGGTGTGAGCAGCATTGAAGAATGTCGTCAACTGTGTCTCGATGCTCCGTTCCGTTGCCACACTTTTGATTTCGAAGGAGTGTGCCGTCTGAGCCACCACGCTTCAGCCACCGTATCTCAAGTGGAAGAGCCCTACCTTATCATGAACGGGAGTGTGTCTTGGGAAAGAGGAGCTTGCTACAATGTGTCATTAGACTGCAAAGCCAATCACTTGGTCGCTCAACTCTCCACAAATAAAGTCTTCAACGGAAAAGTTTACTCGAGGTCTCGACCCAACTCCTGCGTCCTTGATGTGAACAACAGTATGACTTTCGAGATGAACATGGATTACGCCGACCCAGCATGTGGGGTGAAACAAGAAGAACCGGGTCGCTTTGCGGCTGACCTTGTCTTACAACATCATGATCAAATCATGACCAGCTCCGATCTTGGATTTGCCCTCAGGTGCTCTTTCCACTTAGAAAATCGCAGTGTGGCTCACAGCATCGACTTGCAAGTCAATGGACAAATTCAGTCGATGGGCAGCGAGTCGGCTGTCGTTCCGTCTCCAAATGTTACCATGCGGATCACCAACAGAGTCGGTGGAGATATTGCCACAGCTCAAGTAAGTTATTTCCTCAATCCAAAACAACTTTTTCTGCAAAACTTTTTTTCATGCTCTGCAAGAACAACCAGAGTCACACATAAAGAGATAACACGCCGTGGGTAGTAAAAACCCTTCAAGAAATTTTTATTTCTTAAGTACGTGTGTTTACACACAGTAGCGACGTAGCGCTTTTTTACAATAGGTCAGTTAACATATGCATTAAACCTCTTTTTCCTGAGAAACTATCACAGTTATGTGTTACTTACTTGTACACTCCAAGTTACAAGCAAAATTTTTACAGCTTTTTATGAATAATATTCGTTCAACCTTCATGGAAAATACTAACAGAATTATTAAGTTGCATATGGCACGCATTTACGCACATTTAGATAACGAAGCGTTAAATAAAAATATTAATTAATGTGAACTAACTAACAATAAGTAAGTGTTCTCCTAATGCTTTCTCAACTATTATACAAAGTACAATGCAACTACAATGGAATAGAAACGTCTACAAATTACCTTGCACAACTAGTAGGTATAGTCATTATATCCTGTAAAATCAGTGACTTAATAATTTACAGCGAGGCATAACTAGGCTGCCAGGCAAAATGTAAAATCTCGTTCAACAAAAAATTCCTCACAGGAAAAAATATCATTTTACACAAGCTATTCGTATTTTCAACAGAGATAAATGTGAAATGGAAATACAATTAGTTAAAAACTCAAGCTAGGTTTACAGAAAAGCTTTCTGCATCTTTTTACACTGTCACTCTGTTGTAATTGCAAGTGTTATTGAAATATTGTGCGTTTTGTTGACATTGCATATTTTCAAGCAGGATGATTCATGGGTTCATGATATTTGCACAGAAAAAGTTTTACAGGTTGGTATAGGTACTATATTAGCTAGGTACCCGTACCTATAGAAATTTATCTCAACTAAGCTTACAGTATCATGTACGGCGGTCATAACGTAAGTCGAAAGACTACTTCTGTTTTTAGTCATCATCCGTCATAATCAGACATAGCGAAACTATTTACTCTGAGCAGGGAGGACCAGGTTCATGATTGCACAATGTCTGTCTATACCTATCTAGTACTATTATTCAATGGCTAAGTAAAAAGTAGCAAATATTTACACTTTATACAGTGGGATATACATAACGTAAACGTACTCGAACTGGTAGGTATGCGAACAGGGTAAGTCGTAACGTAATAATACTGTATTATTACAATAGGGCATGACGATTGCTGTTATAGTTGTTACATAAATGTTTGAAACTCAAATGGCAAGTACATTATAGAAAATTAGTGAGTTGCCTGAGGTAATGGTTGAGTACAAAGTATTCGTAAAATCTCCTGCTCGGGCTGCTTGTCAAACGTCATAAGCACAATGGGATGGATAGACATAGATGAGTGGAAAGAGAGTGGGAGAGATGTATTTTGTAGTTCATACTACGAAGGTACCGATGATGGGAATGAATGAGTAAGACGTAACAACATAGAGATGGCTACACGTTCGAAAATAATTGGATTGGCTGTATTGTATTACATTGGAGTTAATGTGTATTTTGTGAACAGGTTGGAGATCCACTCTCATTGCGTTTTGAAATTGTGGACTCGTACAGCCCTTACGAAATATTTGTACGAGAGTTAATCGCCATGGACGGTTCAGACGGAGCTGAAATTGTATTAATTGACTCACGAGGATGCCCTACGGATCCATCCATCATGGGCTCTGTCTCCCAGCACAACAACAGTGGAAAAATCCTTCAAGCTCCTTTTGAAGCCTTCAAATTCCCAACATCAGAAGTCGTTCAATTTCAGGCTCTTGTGACACCTTGCTTGCCTTCCTGTCAGCCTGCAGATTGCTCCTTGCCTTCAGATCCTTCCACAGGAGGCCTTTTCGAAGCAGAGTCTTTCGGACGAAGACGCAGAAGACGCAGTTCCATGGTTTCAACCTCCACTTCCTCACCCGATGCCTCCCTCCCTGAAAATCTCCTCGTGATTAATAGCATCAGAATCGCAGATCGATTCAAATTCGACGAGAACGGCGAAAAAAGAGCGGAAGATTCGAATGAGGACAGTGACGAAGAAAATGTTGTGACGACCTCTCGCTCTGTAGCAGGCACATGTTTGAACACAATGGGTCTTTTGCTCTGTGGCTCGGTTCTGCTGATGGTTCAAGTGGCCATGATCTTCGCCTGGCTGTATTTGTGGAGAAGGAAGAGATTCATGTCAAAAGATCAGTCGTTCGCTGCAGCAGCCGCAACTAGTCCACTCCAACATCATTACTTTTATCCCACCACAGCGCAACAAACAGTAGCTCATCAACAACAGCAATTCTCACGGAAATTCCTGCAGCAGGTCAGTAGCGATATGCCAAGCTTGCCAAGACTCTCATGAGTTGGACTGTTTTCTCGTACCTACTCAACCAGTGTGTACGACATAATCAAGTATTAACATTAGATATGGTCGATCTTTTTACTGTTTATCCGTTCTCTAGTTCTATTTATTGTTACACAACAACCAAGTATTATAGCAGAGTAAATTCATATGCTGCTGTGGCTGTGGTGCATGGTGGTGGTTGCTGCACCATTTCTGCATCCCCTCCATGCGACGTGTTTCGTGTTTCGTGTGTCATGTCCATGTCTGAATGTAAGTAGATGCACTTGTGCAGTCTACACACAAACACACACAAACATACACAAACACACACCACCACAACTAACGACATCATAAATGTAAGCAGTGCAGCACAAAAAATCGAGTATAAAATTTTATTCCATTGTAGCTGCTGCTAATAACGTTCTAGAGAGATACGACGGCTAAGTAGGACATGTACATAAGTAGTGCTATGCTCTGAGTAGATTCTTACACTCATGAATGATCATTATGTAAATGTAATAGAAGTAATGGTATAAAAAGGTGATGTTATAATGTAAGTATTAATTAATATCTTTTTCCTGTCTTCCTCCGATAGGAACAACCATAGTAGATAACTATAATGTAGTAAAATAGCGCTCGCCATGTATCCATAAGTTAGAAGTCTTGAAGTCGTTCTTCACAACGACTTTACACCCAACATTAATATTTCAGTGTATTAGCTAAGCTAGAATTGTAATGTAAGTTATACAACGGTATGAGTGGACGATTCTTTCTTTCTATCAAACTATGTGCATGAAAATATTCCTACTACCTACTATTATTTTAAACACTATTATGAATTCTGTGTGCATCGCAACGTTTACATGTATCTGTGGGCAATCAATACACAATATAATGTGTATACCTACACACAGTGTAGCGTCTAAGAAATATTTATACTATTATTATATAATGGTATGTATAGGCATGGAAATAGCGGAGAGAGATGAGAATGCAAGGCTGTTTGAAAGACAGATCGCAAACTGGTTATTTCATAATATGCATCCGTACACAAAAATCCATGATAAACACCTAGTGGAATCTCCGGCTACAAATAAACTCGAAACGGTTGTGCAGAAATTAAAACTAGGTGGATTAAAAGCAGACTGGATGTTGTTGAGCTATCAGAATCAGCTTTGTACGTAAATGCATCTGTCATGGGCTATGACCCTTCGTTATCTTCTTCCGGGGTCGCTGTCGCAAGACTAGCTCGACTAGCTGACTCTGTGTGTCTTGTATTCACATCATCTCATTGTCAGTCTCAGCCTCCTCTCGCCTCCATGTAATGTGTACACTAAATACTAAATACTCTACACACACACAGATACATTTAAAAGTTGCGTGGACTGATACAGATTGCGGAGTTACAATTACTTCGCTATTTCAGTCACTCTCTAACTCATGCATGCTATTATATATAGAGTTAAATTAGTAGCATTGTTTTCCTGCAATGTGACTGGTCTCGTCACATTAAGCTTTTCTTTGACACTGCAAACTACACACCTCCATGCACTACCAGACTTTCTTTGGTCTCATGGTGCACAAGTTTAATTTCATTGACTGCGATTGTGTGAAGCTACATTTCTAATTTTGAGCATTTAAATCCTATGTAGAATTGAATATGTAGTTGACTGTAGTGTACTGTGTAGTTGTATTAGTCGTAGTTGTACTAGAGAGTATCTGTATTATGATGTGTACAAATCACACGTATCGTATACTTTACAAGTTGTTGTAGTATTTATTTTAGAAGTAGTAGGTATATGGCGTAAAATAATATTATTAGTAGACACACGGTGATATGGTGCCACGGGCAAAACTGTCTTCTCCGTTCCACTTAAATCTGTCTCTCTCGAATCTCGGACAGAACATTACATTACATTGGAATGATTGGAGTGTGTGAGTGCAATGGATTCCCACTGTATCCATAATATGTTTCACGTGTGTGTAGTGCATTGTCATGAACGTGAGTCTTGATGCCATCATGATTTCCTTGCATCTCGAGCCTGCCTCCGTCCATTCAACAATCCCTGCCTCACAAAAGAAACAATAATGCCAACATCAGCAGGACAAAATTGAATTCATGATTTCATGAATCACAATTTAAGACTGCACTGTCAATATTAAAAGCATATGGGCCACAACATAATTCTTGGTAGTGGCGTTACGAATTCCATTTCGCAATTAAAACCTTGTGCCGTGTACTCCATTCATTCATACATGTAATGATATTCTGTTGGCCAACAAGCCAACTCCTCCTTTCATATCTCTCTCTCTGTATGTTTCCAAATCTTGACTCTTATTATTTCAGGTGGAGGGTCTTATTGTTATTGTTTTATCAACCGCATTGGGCAACTGTATGGTTTTTTGGCTGTGACTTGGTTTTGGCGTTTGGGTACATTTATTATAGGAGTAGTAATTATAATTATGTGCGGTAGGTAAAGGGGAGTAGTTTTAATTTTGTAGTAGTTTTAAAGGTCTGTCAGTGATCTGTCAGGGGTTTCAGGTGGGTATAAGTTGGTAGGTACTACGTTTAAAATCTGTAGCAATTTTAGCACATTGTTAAAATTCTGATAATCTCTATGTTTAACAGCATCTCTGCACTCTTTAATTGTAGTGTACTGTGTAGAGTAGCTCTCAGCAAACGTACGGCAGTGAGTAACTCCATTGTTTTGATTGGATGCATGATAATATAATATACTGTATGTTTTTGTTGTCATTTTGAGGTTTATTACACGCGATATAATTACATAATAATATTATGGTATGATGAACTTTCCAGGATATGCAATCCAATGCCATAAAAAATAGTGTGGTAATGTAAGTAAGTATAAGAAATGGTAGGCCTGAGTAGTGGGTAGGTGTGCTGTGCTAACAATAGTAAGTAGAGAGTCGGTGAAAAATTGAAATCACTTAATGAATGTGTTTTAGTTTGTCTTTGAATTCCCATTGTCGTTTCGTTACTAAGAAAGACAACACCAGCATCACCATTGGGAGGTCACGGTCTGGAGACCAACAACATTGTTTGGGAACCGGTTTCTGTCCTATGCCTTTGCCATCACAAGTCTTCCAAACGTTAGAAACTTAGATAGGTGGATTGGTTTTTCTGCAATATGCAATTCGCATAATATGTGTACTTTGTAAAGTAATACTCAGTTAGACCTTTAGCTATGCAATATAAAATATGCATATCTCCAAACCACAAACAATGAATTGGCTCAACATTGCTCTGCCCGTGTAAACTAAAACTCTTATCTCTGCAGAAACATATGTACTTTGAGAGTTTTCACACTGTTCTCCTGTGTTTTCAGTGGATTAAGTTGATGACTGATGTGATGTGGCATTTGGTTATGTTGCAACAGCAAAGCAGGAACAGAAGAATAGGAATGTATTAAATTTCAGCGAAATGAATTGCTGCGTGTATAACCTGTGTCATTGCTCCAAAATTACGTGTATACTTAACACAAACTAAACAGTAGAGAATGGGACTGTAGATTTTTGTGTTTCTCCACGTATATGTATGTATAAACATATAAATCATTTTTCTTTCCATCGTTAATCCCAATGATCATGTAATCCATGCATTTGGCTAGATCTTCACATGATGAACGCACTCGAAATCTTGGAAGAGTACGTAGGAGCACAGAGTGAGACGAAAGGGGAGAAGATCAAGTTTTAAACTAAATTATTATACTCAAGTCACAAACACTTTGTGTCATTTTACTTATTACTTATTATTACTAAATTCTAAGTTTTATGTACTCCTACTGAAATTGCTGTTGTATTACCATTTGTGAATCCCAGTAGTGTCCATCATCTCATTTCTGTTGGATCACCGTTAACTTTATTATTTTCCTCATGCAGATGTTCGTCATATAGATAATATGACAGACAACAACACACACAGGATTTTTCACTGTATAGTGCAGCATATAAGATACGAACGTATTTACTAAAGCTAATTTTCTCAAAACCGCATAATCTCTTGAGAAAATTACAGGTTGGGTTGAAAATTTTGTGATATATGTAAGTGCATTTTATTGGATTGGGCAAAACCAGTCTAATATAATATAATATAACACAATGTATTCAACCCTCTCTGAAAAACTCCTTCTTGCCATCATCATTTTGTCATGTCAACTTAATCACCAATGCTCTAAACTAAACTGCCTTGATATTGGAACAGAGCAAACACGAATTTTGTTTTTGAGTCGAGCGTGGCTTTTGCTAATTCTCATCGTTTCTTGGCTCTCACAATAATAATTTTATTGTTATGACGGTGGTGGTACGGTGGTATCGTGTGGGTGTGTGATGAATGCAACAAGGAACGTGTTTCTTGTAGTTTACGTGTATCCTAATCCTAATCCTTTTAAAGTAAACGATAACAGTAAGAAAGTCTACATCATTGTACACAGTGACTGAATCTTCTGTCATTTGTAAACAAAGGTCAACATACCACATTAGTTTACACTTATAAAACTATACCAAATTAATTACCGTTGTTTTCTGGAAAAAACTACAATGTAAAAATTTTCTGTGTCATGCCCATGGCATGCGAGATGGAATCAACCTATGACACAACGAAAAAATCATTCTACACTCTCTACAGTCTCGTTTTTATGTTTTGTAGTAAGTAATTTATTGCATGCATATACCATTTGTTGATTTTTCAATAGAATTATGATTATAGGTAATTTATTATATTACATGATACGATATGGCAATTGGATTTATTCTGTTCCTAGGGAATTTTGTTGTTCCTATGTTACTTGTTGTTTGTTATTGTTATGTAGTGTAGATATCTGCAGAGTTGTGTAACTATTAACGTTATAGATAATAAGTGATGCCCAAGAAATGTTATTTATTGGATCATGAGAAATTATCGTGAATCAAAAATGAATTGATCACCCAATACTTTGTAACAACAGTACCAATTTTACACAAGGTAACTATATATCGAATTTAAATACCATTATTATGATTATTATTTATATGTACTATGTATGTAGAGTGGCATAGCTGTATTCCTGTATATTTAAACCTCGGCTATAAGTTTTAACTATGTGCATATTACATTCATAGTGCTTGTAGTCGAATTTCTGCACAGCTAGGGAAAAAGTTTGTACTAATTTATTTTGTGTAGTTAGTACGAGATTTTGACAATGATGATTTGCCAAGTGGGTTGATTGCATTGCGGTTCTGGTAACAATCAACCCGAAAATTTTATACTGTTCAATAAAGAAAGCGTATAAAAATATTATGACCTTTTACAAGTGTATTTTTCATTTTATTACCCATTTATTCGAATTTAGCATTTAGCAACTGCAAAAAATCATCATATAGCATATTACCCCATGCTGCATTCCAAAAGACAAAAAACCATTCTACTGCAAGGCAAGGGACCAAAATTCTCATTATGTACTTCTTACATAACCATTAATAAAAGTTGGCCATCTCACATACTTACACATTGTTTGCGCAGCAGACCAAGAATGTATCCGTAATGAGTTCTTTTACTTTCATGAAGTCAATGCTTATGTAATGTAAAGACGTTAGTAGAATAGAAACCATACCGTGACATAATGTTATGTAAAGTCCAAGTCTCTACAAATTGTCTCTACAAAAATTAATGTTTTAAAAATCGACAATTGCATTTTTTTCTAATGTATTAATTTCGTTGTGAGAAGTGAAAAGCTCATGAGAAATGAAAAGGTTATTGTCAGTCCCTATTCTTTTATTTTCCATAATGAAGTGAAATCAAAGTAATCAACAGAAACACTACAATAACCTAATAACTCATAAAACAATTTTACAAGTAAATTTTATGACAATGCCTAGTTAGGTATATTACATATTTATTTTCTTCCGTTTACATTTCGTTTTTTGCCAAGAAACAACAATTAATACGAAACCTGGGTAAAACTCAAATAAACCTAATATTATTATGAGCCTTATATAATATTATATTCACTACTGTGTACCTAGGTATTCATGTTTAGAATCAGTATTGTGTTATATCATCGTAACTTAATGCAGATGCAATATTACTCATTTATTTCTAATTAGGGATTTTTTCATTTCCATAGTGGTGTATTCCTTTTACTTAAAAAAGTAATTTATTTTTGAACAAAAAATAAGCATTCTCTAACAATAATAAACTCAACTAGTACATTAATGGTTTAATTTTCATCAAATAGCTGTAATTTGTGTACAGTACATCTGAGATTAAATTATACAATGCTACGGTACACACAATATACCCTAACAATAATAATAAGAGTAGTAAAAGTATGCGATAGTAGTAAAGAACTGCTGTTAGAATTTCAGAAAAATGGATTCCCATTACTTGAATCGTATCATAACGTCATAAATGACAAACGAGTAAAAAGTTTAAAAATGTCGATTTTTATCAAGCATACTTATTTATATGCATTGCTCAAAGGATATAAAATATTATTGAGTGTAGTAGTTGCAAGTTCAGTACACGTCAGTCATAATAAAAACAATAATTGGAAAAACTACATTATATTATAGCAATGTGTTTACCACGGTGCTTCATATTGATGGTCATTTATTTAAACAACAAGGGATTACTGCATAATTGCATTATTGAATCTAACAGTGTAATTGTAATAATGGATTTTTGTTACAGTGCCAAATGGCGATAGTATTTCTATTGGGTATGTGTGACATGGAGTTAATGAATTACGGTGGGAATCTGGTGACTGACAGGTGATTCATTTTTTGGGAATCATTTCCAGAAAGGAGTCGTATGTCAAACATTAAGGAAGTTGACAGTTAACAGGTAGTTTACATTTCGCATTATAATAACAACACTGTAAAGTGAAGAGAAAGAATATGAAAGTAAAAACCATTCATGGGATGGGAACGAACGACTGGAACATTTTTACAAGCGAGTGAGGTTTGAGGTAGTAGACACTGTTCTTGTTCCATTGTCTTGAGACTTATAATAATAAAATATGATGAACATAATGAACAATGTACACGGTTGAAACGCAATGTTAATAGTGGTAGTCATTTTTGCATCAAATCTGGTATTCATGTTAATTACAGGTTTTCTCATGCACTGGTCGGGTTTAGTACAACCTTTGTCATATTAAACAGAACAATACAAATACTAAATACATTAAATAATAATATTATTATAGCTGTAGACAGTGATAATACACTAATAACAATTATGTCGGTAGACACACTTCCTGTATACATTGTCAAAAATAATTTATCAATTAAAATGTTTTGTTCGAACTTGCACTGCAAATGTTCTACGCACAATATGAATACAAAACTAAAGCATGGCATAATAAGATAAGTCTCTATTTTTGTATAACAATCTCTGTAGGACGAAAGCAAATTAACAACACAATATACCCGTGCGAATCATATTATTCATGCTTCGTATCCTACTAGGAATGTACAAGAAATTAATATTTTATATATGAATTCAGTATAAACTAGGGTGTATACACATATGAATACTCTTTTTATATTCAGTACGGTAAAACCACATTATTTTGCATAAGAACAATGAATGGACAATGAGTGAAACGGAATTTAAGAAACTGAACAACAGTGTATTATTTATGTTAAGTATTTTATAAGGCGTTTGCGTTTCGGTTTCCATCAACAGTTTCAATTTTCATTAAAACTACTATTATACTTCATATACAACTCCAATCTTCTTTTTGCACTGTGAAATTTCTATGGGTGTTGTTGATACTGCTAAATAAATTTTAAATTACTAGTATGCCTTATGAAAACCATGTATAGGGAGATAAACGGTAAAGTAACTGCATGTGTATGTCTCCGTTTCATATTTGCAATTAGGGGTCATGGGCTAAAGCAAAAACCTGAAACTTCAAAGTGTTCTAAGAAAGTAAAAGAATTTCTATGTACTTTTTTGATGCATTACAATTACATAATAATATTTAGTTCACTGATTGATCATAATCAACTTATGACTTTTAGCATCTATTAACGGCTTTGATAATATTATTGTTACAAATGTAACATAAGTAATTTTTCCACAAATTTACGTTAAAAGCAGCTACAATGAAAGCAATTAAATGTATAGAAAAAGTCATAATTATGGATAAGTGGGTAGCTAACATAAAAAACTGGAACTACTATTCACCGTAAAGCGATGAATGCGGTGTTATAGGGTGGCTAAATAACATTACGCATTCGGAAATCATATATTCATTCAAACATCATGTATATAACTGCACGCAGAAGAAATAGACTATTGCTAAGAGATAAAAGAGACTAAAAATGTCATACTTTTATTAGCCTGAAGAGGTGAAGTTTAGACCGGAAGTTAAAGAGATACACGCATTTATTTCATTAGAAAAGCAAATCCGGGAGGCCAGTCTGTATTTTGCAAGCTTTAAAATATGCAACATTCTTTGCCGTACGAACATTGCATTACATACTATTTGTATAGGTATATAGGTATGTGTATGGGATGACGGACAAAAAGAATTAGGTAATCGACTGTTTGAAGCTGCATGCTGTCCGAATGCAATTAAATCAAATTGCTCTATTAGGTTTCTGTATTTGTAGATTATTAGAAAATCAATTCAATATTTGGCCAGAAAGCTGGCCTCTTTGTTTTTATACATTTATTAGTGAAATACTACATTCTGGAAAATAAAATGTTATCGTCTGTATTTACATTTACTATTTAAATAAAAGCAAATATAACAAGGATCGTCCACTCAATTCGCGTTCTTGTCTTAAAGATTTAATTTTAAAATCTTAAAAGGTTGCTTACACAGACTACAGACTGTATACATACAGTGATTCATTCCGTTTATACGCATAATTTTGAGCATATGGATATAGTTAAATAGTATACTTAAATTAAAAAACGAATCTACACTGCCCACAAATTAGTAGTGGGAATCATGTTTGCATCAAGAATTTTTTCGGAGGGGCAAAGTCTCAATATATGAAAACAATATGTAAGGTTCTATACTATCGTCCCAACGCCAAATAATTCCTGACTCTTTAAAAAAATTATTAGCTCTTTTTGGGATGGAGGCATATTGATATAATGGACGATACACTTTCAAATCGTAGTTTTTTAATCCTAACGTTTGCATCTAATTGCAGTTGTGGCAGAGAATTAGCAGATTAACATATTATTAAATCATGGTAATATTTTAACAGCTAAGATTTGCAACTTATTTATTATAGGAAAAAATTAAATATTCTTTTCTTTTTTGAAATTGTTTGTTGACCAATAAAGAGTAGTGATTGCATGCTGACTCATTTGCATGTTAAGATTATAGTAGGGAGGAAATGTTGTGTCGTGTAATGTAATGCAAAAGTTCAATAAGGTGTGACTGCAATTACTTATATGTTATGTACAACTTTGTTAACTCACAAGCCTATTATGAGCGGTAATTCTGCAGTTTTAAGACTAGAGTCCAGTTCCCAATACAGATATAATATGACATTACGCAATTAAGGCTCTGCTTGTACTCACTTTCTGTATAACCAATTCAATTGTGATGTTGACAGTTGACAGTTATTTAAACATAGAATTTGAACTGTCTCAACCTAGTAAGTGTTTCTTGACTGTCTGCATCCTTTATTAGCTTTAAAGTTATTAGACATACAGAATTGACACTTTAAGCATATTACACAATATAGCTGTATCATTTGGCCAAAAATTGAGTACGAGTGTTTGCTTGATTTTCATGAGAAAATATCTTTGGAATGTGTTTGCAGGACACGATACGGCACTCACTCGTACTGTCGCACTCTGGCATTCCCATTGATTAATCCTACATTTCAAATGTCACACTTACGGTTTGAAGAGGACAGACGGAGACACTCTCAGAGTCCCAGCCAGTCTCCTTACCAAGCCAAACTTGTTTCTTGACATTCTTTTTTGCATTTCTCACCAGTCACCACACACCATATCTACTTATATAGGCACACAAAGCTGGCGAGCGACGTTGCTCATGCTATATGCCATCCTAATTTATTCTTCGTTTATACAGACATTTACGGCGCATTAGGACAATTTAAACAAAATCTAATATATGACTACACGAACACATTCGAATCCCATGATTTCGAGGTTTCAAAAGGCTACACTTTATTCAATCCGTTAAACTTCACAGGGATTACCAATTGAATACCTCATAAATGCCTACAGTCTTTATAATAATTGAATAATAAAATTTGTGTGGGGCAAGTTCAAAAAATCGTGCCTTGCCTTGCTCTCTGTAAACCTTGTTCATTTAGCAAATGCATTTAATAAAAACAGTGCAATAAAATATTATGCATTGTTTCGCAAAATCGCAAAATCTAAAGATTTATTAATACACAATGTGTCAGCGGCAGGAACTGCATGATGAACTGCTACAAGTACACGCTACACAGCGAGGTCTCCAAAGATGAAACGTGAGACATATCGCGTGAGATGATATTTTTCTTTCCCATTTGTAACTTTTTTATACATTTTCACTACATTAGTGTATAATAAACTTAAAACCTAACACACAAGTCAAATAACAGACGTTCCTACGATAATCGCCAAAAACAGTAATATTATATTATTTCTTTGACATAATTGTACTACAGTAAATCAAATTAATTCTGTTGAAGTAAAGACATTAATTATCTGAGCTGAGTTAATTATAATTTTAATTAACAATAATTATGGTACTCACGTTTTCATTAAAATCTTTTACAATCTTCAGATTCTCAATTTTCTCATCTGGTGTCTCAACTCTGGAAAAATCTTATAATTGAGGCTCATGGGGCTGTTTGGGACAAAAGGTTTCATATTTCATACTCAGACTGTCAGACAGAACATACGAGCCACAGAGTCACAGACTAACAGACTTCCAATCAAACCTGATTGAGATTCAAGATCCATGACTTGTAGACTGTGCCATCTGTCATTGCGTGGAGTGAGTGAAACATTGGAGCGTTGCATTTAAACATCAGTGCCGCTGAATTAATCACACATCAGGCCGAGTGCAATACACAAACAAACCGAAATTAAAGTTTTTGCATTTTCTTTTTAATTCAAAATTTGAAATTGCTGGAGCATTGCATTTAAATTTCAGTACAGTCGATCGGATCACTAATCAGACCGACAAAAACTGAGATTGAGTATCATACTTGACTAGTGTTGATTGTTACTAGGTTTTATTCATTAATAATCAACTTAGTTGTAGAATAATATATAAAACTAGTGAATCAGTGCCCGCGCTCCGCGCGGGGAAGGGAATGAATGCAAGCAAAATATAATTAAGTTTA
>JAQFYB010000728.1:0-45174 GCA_034694085.1 Pogonognathellus longicornis
TAAACGGTAACACTAACGTAAAAGTTTCACGTTTGTGTTCGTATTTTTAAGGTATGCCTTATTTCCAAACTTAGCTATTATTTCGGGCTTTGGGCTTGCAGAAGACAAAGCATGGTATCACATCGTTACAATTTATGAGCAGCCGCTAAAAAGAACTCTAGAATGTGAAGGGATAACTTATGGCTGTATTTTAGTTACACAATGTGCCACTTAAGCTAACATAACATCAGGAGTGCAAAGCAAAAAAGCATGGACCAACGAGCTTTGTCTTTGTAATAAGTTCGACTCACAAAGAACTACTTTCCCTCCCATACATTGAGGATCAAGGTTGCCCTCTTCTTTATATCTACTAGATTACTGGATAAGTGGATGGTCTTCGGTAATATTTTCCGTCTCACCACACCCGTCTCACTCTCACCAAGCACTACACAAAGGAAAACCGATGGAAAACAATGTTGTCAGGTATCTAGAAACGCTGATGCTTGTTAAATTAATATCTAAAATTATATCTTACGGGTACACTTGCTAATTTATACTTTACACTTTAATTACTCAACTGTGATTACTATTAACCACATCTGACGCAGGAATAAGCTACTTAGGCAGTTTCCTTGCGTATACTGCACGAAACGATAATTTGATTTGCATGACTTTAGCTACCTAACATCAGCATTACTGTCTACTGTGTCTACCCTCTCACTTACAAACATACCATTATGAATATTCAGTTTTATTGTGTTGAGTCGTTACAACCTTACCACTACCACTGACAAAGAGTGTGAATAACCTGAGTGAGTTAGTACCTATTGTATATTATATCCCTGGAGCATGGCAAAATAGTAGACTGCTGCACATACATATGTCATACGGAGAATGCATGATATTATACATGGATAAATAGACAGATAGATATCATATACAGGAACTAGAGGTGTAAACGGGCTGATATTTGGCAACTTGAATCCTCTTCGTTTGAACTCAAAAATTTCAAACCCGATCCCGGCCGAACCCGCCCGAAACAGATTCGAACTCAAAATTTCAGAAAAATTGTAATATTGTATTTTGTAAAATTGGTAGGACTACGGGCACCAGGAGCTTCATTAATTCTACTTTAAGAAATTCTTAATCGCCTGGAGGAGTCCCAACTTTCATTAAAATATTGCAATGAAAATATATAAATTTGAATAAATGTTGTATAATTCTAACCCGAATCTGACTCGAAGCTGAATATTTCTAGCCAGAACCCGAAACAAAATCGGGTTGCAAACTATTAAGTACAGGCAAACGGGCAACGAGCTGGCCCGGCCCGTTTGCCTCAAAAAGTAACCCATTTCAGGGTAGCAAAATGCAGGAAATTCGCGCTCAGTGAAAACGGTTTATCTATTTTTTTGCAATTTTAAAACGAAATAACTTATTTTTGGGAGCCCCTTTGACGCCTCGTATCACAATTAACATTGAAAATAGTAAGTGGGCGTAGATATAATAGATAGACATATTATTATGTATAACACTTCTGCTAAAGTTATATGATTATAAATCGGATACACATTCATTTTGAAATGAAATCCTCATCTCAAATTGTGCAGAAATAGAATATTCTCTCATGAGATATAGGACAGCTTTATTTGATTCGCAAATAAACAACTCATGAAGATGCAACTAATACTATTCTTTGTATCATTTTATGTGTATGCAATACAGAAAAATATTTTATTTCTAGCCTGTACATTAATTATAATGAAACATAAGACTTTGGAAGATGTTCTCATTAATTTGAGTGGCCTGATATTCTATACTGTTCTGCGAATAATGAAATGGGAGTTGAGCTCATAGCCTACACTTTCCTTGAAGAGAAAGTCTTAGTCTCTCCAGCTAAAATGTCATACTCAGATTTCAACTGACTATTACTAGAAACGTTAATGATAAAATCTAGCAACAAGATCACAAAGTAAATAAAACTGCTTTCATGATATAATGACATCCTACTGAGACATTCTTAGGAAATTATGGTCTATTGTCTGTATCCCTCCATCCGTCTTTGAACGAACAAAGAAGATTTGAAAGAAAATAAACCTTTTTGATGAAAACAACATTCTACTTATTAAACATCAGCAGGAATTATGACCTCAAATTCCTCGTTAGATTGTATTATTGTTAGCTGTGTAGAACTTTCAGATTTTATTAAATTAATACTCAAGAGATCTACCAAGCAAATAAACAAGCAACCCAATTTTGTCTTCCATCAGCGCTACAAAGATCACACGTTATGTGATTTTGTTATAATAAATATCACGATGCAACTCAAGCTCAAGATTGTTGGTTTAGTACACTAACATCATCTCTGCACGGGAGGTTTCATTCTCAAGCAAACTTTGAGCCTTTTATATCATAAAAGCTTCAATTTGGCGCTAACAACTCACAATAAATTTACGTGAAGAATAATTTTGATCTAGTTGAATCTTTTAATTCCACTTGATTTAGTTTTTGCTCTGTGGCTGCGAACAATTTCTCCAGAAAATTATATGTTCCATAATATTTCAGGACTCTATCCCTCCATCCCTTCACATAATTACATCTCTTTTATACGACCATGAAAAATAATGACCTACATTACCAATGCCAAACATTGTTGTTACCATTAAGTATCTATAATAGCTATTGTGAGTAATAATTTATAGGTGTACCTATGTGTTTATAAAGCGCTTGAATAAATTGGAACACGCTTACACTTAAGTAGGTATGGAAGATCCGATGTGATGATGTGTGCATATATTTTGTTTTGTGGGTGAGTGGTTGGTTGTAATGGATGTAATTTTTATGACGCACGACATGCATATTGGTTTATTCAATGCAAATCTTATATTTAGACACAGTGTAAAGATAAACATAAAAGCTAGTCTCCCAGTCACTTTTTCTGTAAATCATAATTCGAATTTCGTGTTTAACGTTAATCAATATGAGGATATCTCTTCGTCTGTTTGTACTTTTAGTGAAGTGCACAGGGAATACTCGCTGGAGATGACAAGTCAACACAAAAATTAACCATGGTCCCAGGAAATCATTAATACAAAAAATTGACATGGCGACTCTACAGCAGCCGCCGATTTGGAGTACTAGCACCTTGGCAAATACACACAATCACTCAACCAATCATAGTCTCATTCAATAAAATGTAGGATGAATGATATTTACACAGAACAGACAATAATTGCCTGTTCTGTGGAAAAATATCATGTTGTGAAGAGCAGGCAAGACGATCGCTTGACATTCGAAAATAACTACCTAATGTTTAACTTTCAAAGTCTCAAACCTGTTATAGATTAGATTTTATGTAGCAAACGTAAATCTGTCAGCTTGTAGCATACGTGTAAACCGACGCCTACATTCACTCCACTTCGTTTGGAGTTTGGAGTCTCACGAGAGGCACTTGATAATAATTGCACAATATTGACAAAAGTCAGAGTGGATACGGTTATTTTTATTTTATTGCACTTCCTCAAATTCCCACTTCCTTCCTACATCAATACTTTTATAAACATTTTAATCATAAAACGTAATTCTTGCTTGTTTTCTTAAAAATTCTGTTTGTTTTTGTTTCGGGGAAATCATTGCCAATAAGGGGAAAAGCAAGATAATGATTTCCTTTAAACTTTGACAGAAAGCTTTCTGCATTGAATTGAGAAACTAAAGCAACAATAACATAATTTAAGCAAGAGACGCTTAGACGCTTTCATATTATTTGTAATGTGGATACATTTATTATATATTAAAATTCCTTCAACTGCGAAATAGTTCATAATTTTGAGTGACAAGGCAAATAATTTTAATTCACAAACCAAACGACAAATTATTTTCGCTTTCACAATTTCACAGTAATTATTTGAAGGTTTTGACTTGTGCAACTTAACTTTTAATCAATCGTCAATTTCACAATACTTGAGAGACTTTAAGAATTATTTTATTAATACTTCAGTCACATTTGTAATACTTGTCCAACTCGAGACAATTCATAAAACTTGACTTGAATTTACATTATACAGTTATAAAATATATAGTTGACACTTTCACTAGGTATTACAACATACAAACAAAAATATTTGTAGCTCAGTAGACGATTTTACATGTTTGAACACTGCAGTTAGGTAACTTCCATACTTAATACTTACAAATAATGGAAGCCATTTCAAAATAGTTAGAAAAGTCAGAATCGGTTTCAAACTTTCTCGAAGATTATAATTATATTATGCCGTTAAAAAGTATGTGTTCCCGGCGATGACGAGTCACATTTGTTGAGTAATTATGAAAACACTTATCACAATAATTATGAATTGAAAAATAGTGGGTAACTTTGGCGTGCTCATTATAATCACAATAGTAAATTAAACTATAATTAATCAACTAAAAGTTAGTGAATGAAGAATTGTATTTTGGAAGAATAAAATATTTTCCTACGTGTTGATAACTTTCCATGAACTGCTTTTATTAAAGTGCGAACAGTTCCTGCCATTCCAAAACTGTATAGACTTGTGATTATTATGCTTATAAATCATTAAAATTTGTGCAAATATTCAGTTAAATCGTCTTAGTGTACCCCAGCTATCTCCAACTATTGTACAACAGTTTTGCGATAATTGTTTTCACTATTTCACTGCTCAACTGGTTGGAGTACTAATAACATACCAACTTACTTGTTTACAAATTAAAATTACTGTCAGGCAAGACCAGTAGGAAAATAATGATTCTCATAGAAAAACTAAATATATAAATAGCAAGGTAACAATAACGTTCATTTCACACTTGGTTAATATATTTCCACTTGTTTAATCATTGTGTTTATTTTAATGTAGTAAGTATCACCTAAGTGCGAAATATGTCTTTTTAGCTAGATACCCATAAAGAGAATTATTAAAACCTTTCTCGAAGCAAAGGTTTTTATAATTAAACATCCATGAATAATTCAGTAACAATTTACTGTACTGTACTATCAGTGTTGCGGTCACCAACCTCATCTTTCGTTTTGATTTGCAAGAAAAATACAATAATAGCTTCGGCTTAAAATATACGAACTGGAGAACTGGATATACAATTTAATTCTTCTTTTCAAAAACTTCTCCAAATTTATTTGTTTAAAACGATTTTCTCATAGGAAAGACGTACACAAATATAGTAATTGTAATTATGTGGACACCACATATAAGCGCATTGTGCCACGCCAGTAGAAAATAGAAGTTCCATGAAAGGACAGAAATGGTGATTGCCATAAATTAGCTATGGCATTGTTTGATTCAATTATGTCACTGGCATATAAGACATGCGGCTGTAAACAAATCATTCATTTTTATTTGTTGGGTAAAATTGCCTTCACCGGCAAAATATCTAAGGTAAAATAATATTGTCTGGATGAAATATTAGTTATAGATTAGCAGTCTCTTATATATTTATTGACCCTTACCGATATATGTATCAATGGCGTAGCCAGGGGGGCAAGGGAGCCCCCCGCCCTGAAATTCGGAAAAAATAGGTTTTTTTGCCCTGAAAGGGCAAAAATCGAGAAATTTTTCTCGCTACGCGCAAATTTTCTGTATTTTATGTTCATTTTTGCCAAAATTTGCTCAAATTTTTCGCGCTTCGCGAGAAAATGAGCACATATATGCATCATATTTTGAGTTATGCCCTCCCCCGAAAACCAAATCCTAGCTACGCCCCTGATATGTAAAAATGGTACCTACAATGGATTTGGTTTGATTGACACTCATTTTATATAATTAGTTTTAGTGTATATACTTACTACAACATGTATTATATCTGAATGTTGACAATGAAGTGAGTGAAAAAGAGTTAAAAGGAATGAATGCAATAATACTTACATAATATTTAGATACTATACAACACATTTATATTTTGGTATACAAGTACCTACTACACATAATGTGTCAAAATGTCTATAAATATATGATAAATATGTACTGTGTGGATGTGTGCTTTAACATTTGAATGATAGACATCAAAATAAGCTTCCATGTAAAGAGAAGTTGTAATTTTTACCTCGAGTATTAGTTCCGATGTCATAGTCATGCAGCAAACAGCTAAATCTCCGATTGCTAAATTGATTATATATATGTTGACTCGGTTCAAATGGGTATGATGCCTCGAGCACAAAAGAACGGTGATTATAATTGAGTTCCCGACCAAAGACATGAACATCAGAATGGAGAGCGTAATTATTTTCTGGACTTGGGATGCTGTCCATGAAGACATATCGTAATAATCACGATCGCCATAGGAGCTGTCATTTTTCAAAGTCTGGTTTGCCGTTATGCTTTCAGAGTTGTTTATGGAGTCCGTAAAGATCTCCATTATTCCAGTTGTTGTAATGCCTTCAAATGTATCCATCGATCATGCACGGCCTCAAAAACAGTAATTCGCTTCTCCACTCATGTCCATTACAATTTGAACAGCACGGCAAATGATATTTGATTTGTACATTTGCAAGTCCTCTGGCAAGTCTGCAAGTATATAAATAGATCGCACATATACCAACATTGAAATACTTATTATACTTTGTAATCTTAAATGGTTCACACATTTTGTATAGTACTTCTACACTAATGAGTTGACAAGTGAAAGCAAATAACATTACTAGTAGGTAATTATTTAATTATTAAGAACAGCGTAGGGGGAAAGTAATAATGAAGCCAACTAAACGGTTTGAAATAAATGCAAAGCACAAGACATTTCTTGTTACCAACACTTTTCAGTATCAAAGCCTTTTCCATAGTTTTTACAAAATTAAGAATTTAGATCGAAGTTTAAAGAATGAAATTCTGAGAATTTGAAATATTTGTCTAATTCTAAAAGTTGGTGCAATTAATATCATTCAAGAGTAAAGTTTTAATGATATGCAAACAGTTAAATAACCTCTACCAAAGCTTTATAACGTTTGACATTTCTGCATGGTTTGGGCTTGGTAAACATCAATCTCTCTCAACTGATGCATCTTTGTGTGACATTGGGACGACTAAGACAGACATGCAGAAAATGTTTTTCTACCCGGTAACCGGAATATTTCGGACTGACCGTTCCGGGCAGGCTGCATGCTGCCCTCCCGGTAACGGCATTACCGCGACCAAACTGACCGGTAACGGCATTACCGCAACCAAACTGCCCGGTAACGGCATTACCGCGATCAAACTGCCCGGTAACGGCATTACCGCGATCAAACTGCCCGGTAACGGCATTACCTCGACCAAACTGTCCGATATGGGCGTTACCGCGACCAAACTCCGCGGTAGCGGCGTTACCGGAACCAAACTTCCCGGTAGTGGCGTTACCGGAACCAAACTTCCCGGTAGTGGCGTTACCGGGACCAAACTGCTCGGTATCAGCCAAGGGGATTTACTAAAAAGGTGTCCTAGAAGTGGTACATGTATTAAAAAAATCGAATTCAAAAGTATTTAGAGCAAGTTTTTCACAAATCAAGCAAGAAGAAATGTATTGTAATATTTTATTACTACTGTGAATACTCATCTACTATGCTTTATTATAAGGAGTGTTATTATTATTTTCGCATGCAATGAAGAGTTACGGTAAATAAAATAAGCTGCTATCCTTTGTTTTAACAATCAACGAATACATAACGCTCATATTCATGCAGGCGAAGTTGAAAACATTATAATTAAGCTACTCATTACATGTAATAATATAATTCAGGCACATTCGGCACACAAGTACAAGAGAGCAGTTTGTGCGTTCTCCCAGAATTTTTGCAGCATCTGGCCTCCAGGAGGGCAGCGGCAGCGCTTCGCGTTGCCTTGCCATCCCTGATTTTTTTTCAAAAACTGCCCTCCCGGTAACGTCGTTACTGCTTCCTCTCTTGCCCTGCCCTTTAGCGACGTTACCAAAAATTTATATTTTCTGCATGCCTGGACTGAGATTCAAACGATCTCCGTCAAAACGTGCATTTATGGCAATGTGTAAATACAGTCTTGCTACTCAAGTTGTGAATATCAAGGCCAATGCAACACAGGAAGAAATTATTTTTATGCATTGCAATTTAGATTTTTCTTGTGAGCATTGTGACACTCCCAAATGTCTTAACTCTAGTGCACGATCATTAATTTTTCACTAAAAGAAGATAATTAATTACACCTGTTCAGATCTATCACAAATAAACTCCGATAGTGATATGAAATGTCTCCATGCTCTTTTATCTTTAATCCTTATTTATGTGTGAGTCAATTGAAAACATTTATCATATTTTATATTAAAAATTAAATTACCATTATTTCAACTATTTCATATTTTGAATTGATTTCCTCAAAGTTTTTGTAGTATAATCAAGAACAAAAATAAATTCTTAAAATAAATGTAAATTTTTATTTAATGAGCATGTTACCCCAATTCTAAGACTAAGCAATGACTAAGAAGCCACTTGAGCTATATCAAGAACTCAATTTGTAAATTAACTGAAAAGGAATTTTAGCATTCACATTTCCTAAAAGGTAACAATAAACTGTCATGTGAACATTTTGTGGTGATGGGGCAAAGGATAATAACTAGATTATACTGTCAGATTGTCATGAAATAAAATGTGTATTTATTTGATGCTTTGAAAAGCCACACTGTGAATATTCAACACTGAGACACCCATAACGCAAAAACGACCACATGAAACTACCTGCTTCGTCTTAAATATTCTATCTCGGCTTTTATGAAGGGCTTATTTCCACTTTGTAACATTAAAACTTTTTCAGTTCATAGTTCTTAGCGTCGAGATTTGTGAACGAACAACGACATTCTCTGTTTGTGTTTGGAGAGTTGCACTGTCGCGTTGCAAGGAAATGTAAGTGTAGCAGTTCATATATACATAATCTTTAAAATGTCATGTATAAATTTCAACTTATAGTATATAGCTAAGCTACCACCAAAAGTAATTTTAAAAGTATTACATTTTCTGCCCCCCCATGTAGTTGTCATTTATGTGGTTTGGTTGGTGATAGTGCGGATATCATATGAAATGATACTTTTTCAAATATTATAAAACATGCATGCTCTATACTAATATACATTCCTATGAATTTTGTATTAAAGAGAAAGTAGTTTCAGTGTTCCAATTTCAGTTGTTTTAAATCACTCAAGAGGTGTGGCATTGACATGAAACGTTAAATACATATAAACTTCAGCATTTTAATAATATGCTCCATATGTAATCTGAATTGGATGTGTCAGTACATTATAGATCATTGATGACACTGCTCCCTCCCGCTGAACAATATCATTATGCGGCAGCATGGGAAAACTTAGAAACCTGCTGTTCGCTTCGCTTTTTATTGGCTTCTGCCTCTAACAACGCTGCCACATTTTAAAAGCGGGCAACTAGTAAGCTGTCCTTTAAGCAAATTGTTTTCAACTGCCTGCCAATTTAAAAGTTTTTTTAACGGACAGCATGCCGTCCGCTACCCTAAACAAAATTTTAGCATACATTTTGGCTGCCCGCAGCCAAAACATTTGTAATAAAACTGAGTGTAGGTAATCATAAGAAAGAATATTTAGAGCAAAGTTTAAATAACAATGTTTTTGAAAATTCCTGCTCTTTCAAAAATATGATATATGATAATTACATATTGTGCAAAATAATGGGTGTGAAATTACATGATACAAATGGGTTTATGCTACTGATGCAATAAAATTTGAAAATGTGTTAAAAATACCCTCATTCCTGAGAAGAAATCGAGGGTCCGGCGACGATAATAATATATTAAGCCATATAATATTATGTACAATGTTATACCTAATTATTTATATACATCTACTTAATATTACTACATTAAAACATTATTTAAATGAATCAAAGGTGATGTTTATTAAGCTGTGTAATATTCAACATGAACCAACGCTGCAACACTCCTGCCTCTTTGGCACATAGCAATTAGACTGGAAAAAATCGACTTGTGCACTCGTTACAACTCCGAAGTTGTCAGTTTATTCTTAATAAATGAACACCTGAGTTATTCGTGAAATATTGACGTGTTTGCATGAGAATGCCGTCTGCCATTTACACTAACAGTGGCTACAATTATTAATAATACTAAATGATACACATAACAGCTCCTTCCCGCTGCTCAGAAAGTTTGCTGTGCGCCTATTTATCTCCACCATTCATAGTTTTTGGCCCATGCAACTTTTGGATGTAATCAGAACAGCTCGCAGGAGAACTGTTGAACAGAAAAGTTGACTATAAACAGCCGTTCTTTCAGATGCGACAGTGATATGACAGCACATCGTTCTCCATAGTAACTTTGAGAGACAGCTGGATTACAGTAGCAAGTACGACCTAGTCTCTAGATATATTATAAATATAAATAACTATATCATCACAAACTATCTTCACTGGAAAGATTTTTTCATAAAACTAACTTCTCCATAAAAAATTGACAATTAGATTAGTTGCTTAACATTAAGCTGCACATTGCAAAATAAAAAAAATGAAACATTCGTACTCACACAAGCAATTCATTCCTTTATTGCCGAAAAAAATAAAATACTGGAAACAGGAACAATGTTTCATAGTAGGATCAGTACGATGTATTGAGTCATGATATGCAGTGTTGTTGTTATTAGTAATAAGGGCAACATTCTACAGCTCATGCCATTCTGAAAACAATTCAATAACCTCAAGAGTCATAAATTTACTTCACACTTCCTGACTGTTTACATTTACAGAGTGAAATTTCAAAGCATACAAAATCTTGTGTATACATGTGTGGATTATGTATTGTATAGGTATCTACACACACAATGATCCATTTCCTTTTTGTGTAAAATAAACCTGGTAGAGTAAGCATTGGTTGGTGAAAAGAAGAAGCAGCGCAGTATCTTATATAAAGTGGTGGTTTGTGCTACTGTACAATATGGCAGACTTCAAATGGATTGTAAAATTAATGTAGTGTTAAATTTTGACATACAAATAAATCTTGTTAGCATCAAAGAATATAAAGGCGCTATGCGTGTTTTTGCATAAAGAAAAGTGTGGGCCGCACACAAGTTGGGCCAACATTGAAAACTCTACATACTGTCGTGTAGCTGTGTTCAGACTCGACTTCCTTCTTTTTCATTGTAGCAAGAAATCAGTCATTCACGCATTATGGCATGCAAAATTTATGTAGCAACCCTCCTCTTCCCTAAATCTACTCAGTCTTGAGGGGAAGGAATTTGCCCTTCAGTGAACAGAAAAAACAGCTGTAATGTGTGAATGGCTACCAAGATTTGATTAAAATGAAATGGATGTTGAAGGACAGTATGGGTAATAGGTCCTGAATAAAAAAAAAATCTGAAAAGATTTATGTCGTGCGGGAGGAAAGAAAGCTGTTGGTTTTCGGCTTTCATTATTAAACTTTTGTAAGAGAAACTGCGTATTATTTGCATTAGAGCCCAAACCAACCCTCACACAGTAAAGTTTTTATGCATGGTATATTATGAAACAATTGTTCCATCTGACACTTTAAAAGCCAATCTGGGTAAAATTGGAATACTAACGGGAACAATCCGCCAACTGAACAAAATGTTATTAAGTCTTTTATTTATGCTACTCTAGAAAAAGTTGTTGAAATAATGTCAAACCTTGTTATAAACTAAGTACTGGTTATAACAGTTCCGAAAATCCAGCAGATGTTCGTCCCATTGAAATTCCTCGGGGTGTCCTGCTGCGTGTGTGCACTTCCTTTACCTTTGTACCTTTCACTTTTATCTATTTACTGCAGTGATCTCTCCCGTTCTTTTAACTGCTTTTTTGGCCTAAATTCTCATGCCTTGGTCGTCTATCTCACAAAAGTCCACCATCAGTTACACTAAAAGAGTTTTTAAGTTACAACGACAAGGATTTTTTTAACTCTCAAATAGTAAAAGTACAAGTTAGTTGTCAGAAACTTTTTAACTTAATAAAAGTAGACTCCAACTAGATTGAACATATCTCCCCTAAAGATCACAGATAGAGTTCCCACTCCATTGTTTTCTCCATTATTTAAGTTTCTACTATTTGCTGAGCATTATAAGTTAGGTATCCTAATACGGCAATAAAAGATGAGCTTGTGTGAGTCATTGCTCAAAAAACAAAGTATCTCACATACAACAATATAGGTAGGAAGAAAACACGGTTGATCTGATTGGGTAACTTGAGACGGAGAGAGTGGTGTGTAAAAGTGAGAAGAAGAATCTTACAATTACAAGTACATACTACATCTCACCCGCTCCCGATTCTCTACCTACAACACAACACGCCTTGGTATTTGTGTGCTGGGAACTAAATCCCCAATGGCAATATTTTCAGGAGGAAACTGCACTGAGAATAAATTACTGTTATTT
This sequence comes from Pogonognathellus longicornis, assembly GCA_034694085.1. Classification (NCBI taxonomy): domain Eukaryota; kingdom Metazoa; phylum Arthropoda; class Collembola; order Entomobryomorpha; family Tomoceridae; genus Pogonognathellus; species Pogonognathellus longicornis. The sequence goes on from JAQFYB010000728.1 coordinate 12,361, forward strand.
GGTCTTAGTTTTGGAGCAGTGTATAAAACTCTTGTCTCAGGAGGACACACGGAGTCTGAGATTACCCAATGCTGCATACTAGATCGTTTGTGTGTGTTTATGAACACTACACATTATGGAACGACGTTCCAGCTCGTCTCTTCCAATGCAAACAATTCTTTCACCACACACTGCAATGCCAAATAACACCACACCGCTCTTTGACAACACAACAAGCAATGAAGTTGCAAAACTATTGGTTTTCACAACGGTGATGATGATTATTGTGATAAGTTGGTTGGGTTCTGGTGAGCCATCACACGATTTGTCGACACGGTCCGGGAGACTAGAACAGTGTGGACTGCGAGAAACGGGTAATTCGGAGTAAAAGAGAAAGAGACGCGCAAATACAGCAGTGTATACTTGTGCAAGGCCAGGACTTGAATTAAGACTGAAAAGAGTATTGTTTGGATTTGGATGGGTTGCTTTACTACTCCACTTACCTTCCCGTTGCTCACCGTTATACTTCACTTGCTTCTTCTTACCCACTTTCTCCCATCAGACCAACATCAGGATCCATTCCACGTACAATTCCCGTATCTTCCGTCTCTACTTTGCGCTTGCTTGTCGATTCCGCTCTATGTCTCTATAGTTTCACCTTCGGCTCCTTCTCAACCACTACTTAGCTTTGCATTGAGCAAACGAATGTGTGTAATGTAACTGTGTATTATGTATGTGTAGTATCAGTAGTGTGTGTTGGATAGAAATCTCCAGTTAGTTCGGAGCTACCCGATATGTCTGCTCAATTAAATCTTATTGAAGTCGCTTAAATTCTAATTTATTATTCAGTTCAATCATAATTTTGAGCAGTACATGACTTGTAATCAGTTGACTCGTGCTATGTTTAAATGATGAACGGTCTAATGAAATGCAAAGGAACACAATTTAACTTGCAAGGAAATTGATAGCAGTTGCTTATTAAATGGTTGCTACCACCCACCCACACATTAATTTCTTGTTAGTATTATGAGGCGTCCATCGTGTCCCTTCTTTGTTTGACTGTTTTTTTTCTAATTGGACACAAGAAACGACATAGCTATATGTATATATAGCTTTAACTTGCACAAAAACTTACATACAAAACTCGGATTATCTACTTTTATTCCTATTTTCTATGCACGCACTGAGGTATATGTAAGTAAATAAGAAAGGGACTCATACAAATCAAATGAAAATGTTTATGAATGACAATCATCGTACAATATTCGTATTTTCATTTCAGATAATTCCACAAAAACCCGCATTATATCCACAAATTGATGAAAGCACGACACAATATCGACGTTTGGAAGTTTTGTACTGGCTGTAGCATTATGAACTGCCGGTTTTATTTTTACAAATCCATATTGTTACAAAATTTTTCATTGTCAGGAAAATTGCTTTCTTTCATTGATTTGTACCGGCAGTGATATGCCCTCAATTTGCGTGTTTTTGGGGAATTCCTCGTTTTTATTGTATCGTTGTATGCTGGAGAATCATATATGCTTGTCTGCACAATTACAAAGTATATTTGCGAATAGAAGAGGAGTATCGTGCACAGTCTCATTCAAACTCACCAGTCTGAATGCATTCGATTTGTATGCATTAAGCAAAAATCATCCAGACATTCGATTCATACATGGTTCATTGCTTTTTTTATTGAACATGAATATGAAAATCTCGCTCCTTTTATTATTTTTGAATTTCAAATAAATCCATCAATAGGTTCATCCATGCGCTCACTCAGTTTTTCGAATTGCATTATTTCCCCAAATGAACTACTTGTTGTTCCTTCAGAGTTTTCAAAGTTTTGCAATATTATTATCCGTTTCATGAATAAGGCAAGGATAAGTTTCAGGAGTGTGTTGTCTGGATGTGAATTGTAATTGTCGTCCCCGCTGACTGTCTGTGTGCCAAGTTATTCAGTGGAGGAAATAGAAAACTGTCTCATAATTGATGCACCTACCACCTCACTTAATGCAAAACGATTCAGGTCGCCCGGAGATATGTATTACAGAAAGTTGGCCAAGAAAACTTTAAGCATGTGAATAGATTACCCCTATTGTTAATTATTCATTCTACGTTCATAATGAGGATTCCTCTATAGCTACCATAGAATGAGATTCAATTGATTCACGACCAACTTTTGAATAGCAATGTCAAAATAATATATGCATAATTGACGTGTATACAAACTTTTCAATCTTCAATTGTATGTGGTAGTGCAGTGGAATTATCCGATAGCATGGGAAGCCAGGGAAAAACCATTTAAAGTCGAGTTTGCATCCACAAGTATTTCCATTTAAAACGAATATTTTGGCTTCGCTGCTGCTCCCGCTTCAATTCTCTTACAATCGATTCCACTACAATTCATCCTGCCTCTCAGTGCATAAATGCATCCACAGTCTACATGTAAGACCTTTGCCTTTCCAATTGGGGACTTTGAATCCATTTGACGTTTGTACCGAAAGGTTGGACTTAAATACAATCGTGCTTTTTAAATAAATGGGATTTTAAAACGCTAGTTTCTTAAATCTGAATTTGATATGTAAGAAAATCTCCATTTCAATTGCATTCATGTATGCAAATAAATTCTTTCTCAGCTTCTACTGTTTTTAGAACTACGACTTTACATATTATCTTTTTATGTTTTTTAGTCGATTCGTACTTGATGTTAAGTATTTATTTAATAATTTGATGTTATGTGTTTCTTTAATAACTAGACGTTTATTGACAGAGTAAACTAATTCAATGAAACTCAAGTATCATAAATCACTTAAAATATTTGCTTAAATATGAGTGGTGTAGTTTCCTTAATCGGTGTTTGAGGCTTGAGAAAAGCAAACTAACATATGAATACAACGAAGGAATGAACGTTACACTAAATCTAATTTGTAAGTGGGGCAATACAGGAAACTCTAAAACATGTTATTTTATTATGTACTAGAAAAAATGCCCGTTCTCTGAACACCCCCTCTCCCCGTTAGTGGAATTAACATTTAAATAATTTTTATTCACAAAATTTATTTTTAATTCAAAAATATTCTTAAAGATCTTTTCTCAATTTTCTGAACTTCAGTTTATTGTCATGTTCGGATCAAGTAAGCTGACCTAGGAAAGGTCTCTAAGAATATTTATTGAGATAAAAATAAATTTTGCGAATAAAAATGATTTGTCTTAACACATTCTATCATATTCGGGAATAAACCACCTCTAGGACCAATTTCTTTTTTAGGGTGAACTGCTGATTGCAATGCCAATTCAACTAACGGGGGCGGGCGGACAACGGGCGTTTTCTCTTGTTGTTTATATGAACAAAGCTTGGATTTATTTAAATTAATTCCCAAACTTTAACTAACCTAGATAGAACTAATTAATTTATTATCACCTCCTATTGTTTTAATGGATAATGTATTAATTTCATCACCCCTTGATGACGTAATAATTGCATATCCCTCTGATGACGTAATAATTGCATCTCCCTCTGATGACGTAATAATTGCATCTCTTTCTGATAATGTTATAATTGCATCTCCCTCTGATGATGTAATAATTGCATGTCCTCCTTATGATGTAATGACTGCATATACCCCGGATGACGTAATGTTTGTATCGCCCCCTAATACATAATAGTTATATCACCCCTCCCTTTGAATTGGTGACATAATAATGCATATTCATATTTTTGTATATTTGACGGAGTAATAACTAACCTCATTCGGTTTTATTTCATAATGACCACTTCATGATTCATGACATTAGATGTAATAGCTAATTAATGTAAAGTAATATTTACTTTAGATGTGTGAATTTTCAACTAAGGTAAGAAATAACCATCATTTTCTTCCAAGCAGAATCCATAAACCATGTGAAGATAGCTCAAAATCAAATCTTGGTGCCCAAAGATTCCACTGTCCGTAGCCAATCATAATATGCTGTTGTACACTAAACTATAATGCATTATACAGCGTATGGTTATAGGATTTTCTTTATAGGCATCCTTAAGGGTGGGGGTACACTTAGCAAAAGCCTGTTTTTGGGTAAACGGTACAATAAGGGGTATTGGGGATGGTTGGACATGAAAGATTAACTTTCTGGCTAGTGAGCTTGGAAGAGAAAAATTCGATTTTTTATATTTATGTGCCTGAAAAAAAATTGAAAAAACAATTTTTTGAGTAGGGAAATACATTGCGGGAGCTGAAGAAATACTTTTATTCGTGTTTAATCTTCTAATTGTAGAAAAAGCGGCTACATGCTCACTAGATAATTACTGGACCTTTCAAATGAGCTTCTATACGACTTTCCACGTTGCGTCAAAATTTTCAAAATCTAAATGCATGAGAGACTTGAGACAAATTATTGTGGGTTGTTCGTAAGCAGAACAGTCAAGTAGCCGAATAATAATAATATCCCACAAATGCAAATTCAAATTTTGTACAACCACCACTTTTGTGAATGGCGCTTTGCTCGTCGCAATATTTGGTTTACCATATTCCTAACTGTAACTGTAACCCCTTCGTTAAGAGCTGTAGGGAATAATGTCTGTAGTCTCCAGTTAGACCGATAAAGTATTCAGTCTCACTCGTAGACTCGGTGCAATATTAGTAAAGTGTCATCATAATCAGAACTCTTTGTTTTTGGCCCACACTCATAACTTGTATGCTTATGCTGTACTCCTGATTCGCCATACACTGTAGCTGTATACGGTGGAAATCACAAAACATGGAACTGATAAAACTCTCCTTCTTTGCAACTCACAGAGAATAATTTTGCTCTTGAGTTTCCCACTGTAAACAGCAAAGTTCCTCGGAATCAGGTGCTTTCCACGCTTGCTTCCATTAGGTTATAGATATTATCCAGTATGATTATAGCTTGCTAAATAAATAATCCCCTGAATACCTATGTAAACCGTCAAAAAATGCTACACGATTCTCGAGAGCAGCTTTGGTGAAGCAATGTAAATAAAGTAAATCTTGAGAAATATCTTCTTACGAGTGTTCTGTACTATATATCTTGAGGATTATGGATTTATAATTTTGTGTGTAAGAGGTATGAGGCTTCAAAGTTTAGTGTAAGTGTATTGAAGTGTTTTGGCTGAATGGTCTCATGATTTACATATTGAAGGATGAAAATAAAATAACTAGAATTTAGTTTAATTTCTGAAGGCACTCAAGATTTATTGGGCGGATAATTTCGTTTAAGATTTGAAAAGTTGTAATTATAATTGTGAAAACGTTTTTATTCATGAAAATCTGTTTCTTCACATCAGACCTTATCGAAAACCAATTAATTCCAAACAGTCACAAAAATTTTCACTATTGCAATTAAAGTGGGTGTAATTTGGTACTTCGAATTATATAAGATCATATTTAATTGCAAAGTTTACTCCTGGAAACAAAAAGTAAAATATTCTGTGAAGTTCTACAGTATTTGCCTACATTTTATTTTTATCTTGCTTTTATGTTACTTTATACATTTTCTGTGATATCGTTAGAAAGAAAGCAATGAGCAAATTCTCTCATGAAGCACAAAAGCTAAATAAATGCCTTACAATTATTCCTTATATGTTGACAAAAAGAAATTTTCAAAAAATTAAAAATATCTAATCGGTATTGTTATCTAAAATATGCTGTTTCAACAAAGTGTTAGTTGTAACTGTAAGCTCTACATGTACAGAGATTACACAACAAATTCAATGTAATGTTACGTACGTATGTATGTAGTAGCACCACTACATACATTTGGGCTCTATGTATTTTCAAAAACTAATGAAATTGGAATACCTACCTATACAATGTAAATACGTCAACCCTATCTGTTTACATGGCAGATTACTAATTAATTTTAGACTGATTTACTGTAGTGTGATGCACACAGTGCCTATGTAAACCAGCGACATAATATTTGCATTATATGCCCAAAGGTACTTTCCCAATTTATTTATTATTATCCCTATCTCTACAGATGCAAACTGGATATCTAATGTTGAATGTAGGCGCGCCGAGATTCCTCACTCACAGTCACTTTATTCGTGAATAAAATACATTGCACATTGTACAAGTAGAAGCTATCGCTAAAAATTAAGGAAATTGCAGAAAAGCAATTTTATTGATCGGTTTGCAAAAAATGTTGTGAGTTTAGTACGTATAATATTTTCTATATATAATATAACCTTAGAGCAAATGTTAGAAATATCACGTATTTACATATACGTAACGTATCTGTCTGTGCACACATCCAAACCAAAATATGTTAATACGAATTATCAAAGGGATTCTTCTCAAGTGTCTCCTAGCTGACGACATCGATTCACTTCCTTCAAACGACTTTTTGTCTCTATTCATATTTGTACTAGCAATAAATAAAAAGCTGTCCACTTGGTGCCTATTCAACTAACAGGTGCTCCAATTCAAACAATATTTTGAAAAGTGTGACACTGAAATGTAGTTATGCTAAAAGACTTTTGGGCGGAAGCTTCATATTACCCACACTACTATTATTACATATTTGTGAATATTACAGTATGATCACTTGTGGTTTAGACACTTGTATGCATTGCATATGATATTACACTCTGGCCAAGCAATGTAATATTTCTCGTGCTTGTCGAACTAAACTAAGGATTTTCCATAATATCTATATTACTACAAGCTTATCTCGTACGAGAACGAGCCTAGCAAGATTTCCTGAAGTACCTAAAGTGATATTCTTCAGATTGTAAGTATGTATGTAACGTGCCATGCTTGATTCGTCTAACACGCAGTAAACTAATACTCGAACACGTGTAGTTCACACAATTTTCATTTCACACAAAACAATCGATTTGGATACAACCTCGGAGAATTCCTTGACATTTGTATAATATGTGTTTATGTGTGTACTCTACGTGTGCATAACAATTTACTTTCGCAATTGTATCGAGTAGATCTCATATAGAGTAGAAGAATATCTACTTACTTTAAGTGCTCAAAACTACTTGTCATACAACACGCGGCAAACAACTAGCAATGTTATAACATAATCTGGAAAGCAGTAGTCTACAGGGCCTTGTTTCTCATCTCGATTTCAACTGTGTATTCTACACGTTGTTCTACACGAGCCCCTATCTCCGTCCGGAAATAACGTCTCTCGGAATTACTTCATTATGTAAATGTGAGGGAGAAGAGCCACTTTCAGAGACGCAATAAATTTCCAGAAATATCCAGAGCAGCCGTATGTGCCACAGAAGCTTAGATACTAACATCTACTATTCATCGATATTGCTAAATCTACTTCTCCAAATTGTAAGTACTAAAACTAGTACCTACTAGTTTCATACTATAAAATCCAATATCCCCACCAAATAATGTAATTGATGGATTTGATATAGTTGTCTTATTATTATCATTGAATTTCCCTCATTCTGCATCACTAATAAATCTAAGCAGCTAATAAATTTTCTTTTCAACTTTCCTACCAATCTCCTTGACTTATTGTTCCCTTTTCAAGTTCGTGTTTTATTCAATATATTTAATCTCCCTTTCATCTCCCTCTTACACATAATAGGCCAAATATCTCGTCATTTTTATACTTTTGTGAACAATTTTCTTTTGATACCTTACATACAAATAATGTTATATGAGATATTATTATAATAATATATTGCTAGTGCACAGTGACTCGTTAAGAGGAGGATTATTTTCTACTTACTTTCTCCTTCCTGTATACCTAACTAGATCACCAGCAGCAGCAGCCTATTATGATATCAATGATAGCAGACACTTGGTTTAGTGTATGGCTACAAATATTCAAATAGAATACTAACTGACTGAGAATCCCACACTACGTAACGTAATTAATTACTTAAGAAGAAGCTGTGTGCCACTGCCAATGTGTAAGCTGTACATAAGTGCCGGTTTGATATCAGAGTTAGAATAGATGCTTAAGTTGATTGTCAGGCATTCGAAGGCTGTTTAACGCTCTACTTGCCCCAGGATATTTCCAATAGATTACGTTGCCTGGATGTATTATGTAGCCATTGTTGTTTGCGTTCTTTCAACTGTATAACATGATGATTACCAAGGCAAGCTTTGAGCATTACCATAATAATTTCATTTTATTACATCCATGTAAATTATGAACCTGTCATTCCACCATGCAACGTGAAATGGACAAATCTATATATAACATACATACTTGTTTTGGCATGACAACTTTGAGAGTGAGTCCTGCAGACCATGTAAGTACATCAGTACGTTTAGTGTAATAACTTGATGCTAATCTTTGTGGCAGGTTGTCTTGGCAGTTTTTGTAGCTCTAATCCCCAAGATTATTCGACACTGTTATTATTTTGTAATAATAAATGCACACCTATTTACTCCACAAAGACCTATTACGAGCTACAAACTAATTTTACCCATCTGAGAGACTATAGTCATTTTATGGCAGTGCAATATTACATTGTGGCATTAACACACACTAATAATAATACCCTTTAGGACACTTTCAATAGTATTTTCTACCTTAATGTTTACTTAGACTTACGTGATATATGTACTCTACGTGGATGCAATGCTGTATAGTGATAGATAACATTGCATAATGCATAGAGAGCATAAGCGTCAATATTAACTAGTTCGCTAATCTCTTTTATCTCGTGCATTTGCGTCCTTTGTAGAGCACAGTGAAAAGTGGATCGAGGCATTTATACACACACTTTATACGGCAAAGTTTTACAAGGAAAACATTTGGCTACTTACTGTACTGTAACTAGCACTGTAAAACTAGCAATGTAGTCTGACTTCATTTAATTCTATTTTATCTGTGAAAGTAATGTGATCGCATGCAGTCAACGTTAAATAAGCAGAACAGTCATTTTAAATGGAAATATGTAAATACACATAGCTAGATCGTTAGATTCCACTAGACCTATGAGAGACTCATCTCATTTAATTGAATTTGTCTCAAGAATAGTCTGAATCCATTTGGCTATTGGTATCTGTAGCAGGAGAGTTGGTTTGGATGGTTTTGACACTATGGTTTGGTGGTGCGGTGGTTTGGTTGGTTGGTGTTGTAGTGGTGGTATGGTAGTAGTGGTAGTAGTAGTAAAGTAACAATATAGCAGCGTATTATAATAATATGGGAAACAGGAAACAACATTCAACATTGAATTTCTCGTATTTGCTAAAGGCTCTCATATGCATGTAGCAAAAACAATGGAACAAAGGCTGCTGGCTATTTTCAGCAAATAGCTGAGCATTTCTACGTTTACACTCACACAACGACTGCATTACATTATTCTCACCATAACTTATCATCTCGGCAGCAGAATAGATACAATACAGCACACGTAGTCATATATAAAGAGGAAAGGCAAGGCAAGAAATAATAATAGGGAGAATAATGGTGCATTTGATCATAGCTCAAGGAGATGAAACTCGGAGTCTCTCAATGAAAACTCTAATGCAAATTCCCAATCTCAACATTTTTACTTTGAAATAAATGAAATGACAGTATGATCTATCTAGCTTAAGAATAAACACTCATAGCTGCATGGCCATATATTATGTCGCTAACTCGAAATTTATATTCATCCTGACATAAATGCTAAATGCTAACAATTATATTTAGTGCTCACATTCAAAATGCTCGACATATAATATCATTTAGTTAATAGTAGCGAATACTACTAGCTAATTTATAATTATTACAGCATGGAGTCATGAAAATATCTGTCAAAACTCTGAACTCTCGCCAGAACTAATCATCCACTCACCAACAAGCTACTTTAAACACTATCCATAATTAATTACTTCTTTCACACCGACTTTTACTATTTTGCAACAGTGTTCAGATTAATTTTAACATTGCTTCTAGGTATTTCCATAATAATCTGAAAGAAGAGAACCTTGTATTGTGACGCGTGATATCCTTAGAATTAAGTATACTTCAAATCGATAGTAAGCTGTGCAACACCTAGTAAGTACTCTGCTGAAGGCGGAGTTGAGATTATTAGGTACCTACCTGCTAATATATAATAATAATAATCTGTGTTCTTAAATAACAAGCACCAGAATTCAAATTTCAAAGGAGAGTCACTTGACACAATTTCCCTATGAACTAAAAGAAGGAAATTAATTGAAATGAAAGTAATAGGCTTCTACTTAAGTATTCTTATTTCAAAAGAGTTTTGCCTCTGCCTGGCTTTAGCGTAGAGCATATTATTATTATGGCTATTATCCTAAATTTAAGTCATTAACAATAGACAAGAGAAAGTCTGTCACAAAAATTGACCCATGTCTTTACATTAAAATAACATTGTGCATACTACCGGTACACACCTACCTATTAGCTACACTATTATTATATGTATTGTACGTATCTCTAGTCTAACCTTAGAATAATATTATTATGAGCAGCAAAAAACCAATGTAAGTAGTAGTAAATAATGTAGGTAAGAGATTGGACTGAAAAAGTATCTAGTAATTGATGGAGAATCTACAAAGTGTTCAGTATGACTATAGCATTTTTATTTATACACATTTGAATATTAGCGCAGAAAGGCTTTAATTTTGAGTTAAATGAATTTGAGGGAGAAATTAATTTGACTAGGTACAACTTGTACTTACAAGGAAACAAACATAAATTAATAGGGATGTAGACAAAATGCTTTTGATCGTTTTCTTTGAAAATGCTTAAAGATGAAGATAGTTTTGTTAGCTAATACTAACGTATATCATAGGTATAATTTGAAAGATAAAACTACGAGTATGTAATATTTTACAGGGGTTTAAAGATAAGGATTTGTATGAAGACGCCTGTGCAGAGCAATTTTCTGAGTATAGTAGAATGAATAAAATTTATTTATGAATGTAAATGGGTGGCCGACGTGGGATATTTTGCTATGATGAAATGGTTGTGCACAAAAGACAATTAAAAAGTGCCAATGAAAATGAAAGTAATTTGGAGGGAGTGTTGGTGGGGAAAGTGAGAATGAGATTGATAATGTACAGAGAAGGAAGAAGCTATAGCTGAGCTTAGCATAGTACACATTTAGCCTATAGATATAATACACATAACCAGTAATTATACCGTAGTAGCATCATTAATATGGTTGGAATACAAGTTGGAGTGAAAAGTCTCTATGTAGATCGCCAAGTCTCTCAAACGGCCAGCAAAAGTAAATGCTGAAATAATTCAGAATGCTCAAGTGAAAGCAATAAAGCAAGCTAGTGTATGTATATATAATATGCACGTACATAATATAAGTATGAGTGAAGATTAAAGTACATTAACAGAATAGTTGACGGTGAAGCACAACACAAGAAAGTACAATTCAATACAGTGGTATTATAGTAAGTATTTTATAGTAATATTATAATGGCATTTTCACGTGGACCAAGCAGTTTTCATTGGCAACGGATGACAACTGTGTCTTTGCCCTTCGTCTTCCCTCTTTCTTCCAATTTATCCCCATTCATTTACACTTCAACAAATGAATACAACGGATGTGAGTTTCTGGATTGGTTGTCCAAGCTGGTAATAATTTTTTCCTTCTTCTTCTTCTTCATCATCTTCTTCTTCAATTTCGAGTTATGTGTATTATTGTTGTGTTTGTGTTGTGTGAGTTGTTTTTGATGTATGTTGGATATTTTTATACAAGAGCATTTGATTTTATGTCATTTCACATCATCATTGCGTGGCATTCGATGGCTCTATTGAAGTAGTATTGTATAATAACTTTATTGATTTAATTTGACATTGTGCTGCCACGAGACTTAGGACATGGAAAGTGTTCCAGCGCCAAGTCCATAGCCAACTCCCTTGGGACCAAACTTTCTTGCGTAGCAGCTTCTGCAGTAGATATCTCCGTCTGGTGCATCATTCAGATTCGTCGAGTCCAAGGATCTCCGGCATTCTCCACAATGGAAACACCTGCGGTGCCATACCTGACGGAAAATCAAATACACAAACGTGAATAAGTAGTCAATGTGCAGAACTCATTGAATTGCCGCAAGTGGTTATAGCAAGAAAATCTGTCCGATCCCACTCTCCCATGTATTCACCAGAATAAAACTTATATTCATTTTGGATTTCATGAGAAACCCCATCCATTACACAGTCATTTCCAAACTATCAAATCAAACAGAGTGCTTCATGCCGATCCAGCGTTGACAGTGAAACCACCATAGTACAAATGCTATAATATAATCGTCCAACTTACCCGTCCACTCCTTCACAACCCGTTTTATTAACATAAATTTCCCCATAACTTTCTCTTTAGTCATATATCGTGTATGTGTACGCTCTATGACGAGCTGAATACACCATCAATCATAGTATTCTCTTAATCTTACGCAACGACTCAACAACCAATAATATAAGACCTAATATCATACGTTATATACACCTCATATAAAAAGACAGCAGAAATGTGCCCGGCAAAATTTCCTACCTTTCCTTTGCACAGCATTTGTTCTGCTGCGAACACAGCAAAGCCGCATCGTCCACATCCTTCTCCTTCGGGGGCTTTGTTACTTCCACTCGGTCTTGGGTCAACTCTGTATAAATCAATCCCAAATCAAACTTTGCTTGTTGTCTTTTCCATGCATCCTTTGCTACTGTCACTCTTGATATGTTAATCATGTTCTATTTAAAGCCACTATAAGTAAAAGTAACTAATAATTACTATTTCCTTTCATCAATGTTTTTCATGAAATCTTCTTCTCCGCACACCTTTTAACTTTTGTCAGAATATAGCGTTAGTACAAGTGATCAATGAAATGAACGTTTTTACTCAGAGAATCAAATCTATATATTGTGTGACAATTTTTCTTTGTGATTTAACGCTGAACTCTAAAAATGGTTCAGTTTTATACATTGACGATGATAAAAAAGCGAGCGGAATTACAAATATGAAAGCGTGTTATGTTTGAAGGAATATTTTTAGATTTTTTATTTATTTTCTATCATTAAATGTCAGGGAAATTCCATGGAGAAATAAATAAATCGATTAAAGACTGAAAAGGACTTACATGGGAGCTGAGGTTTGACTGTCTCCCACAGAAACCAGAGTAGGAGAGTAGCCATAGCCGTAGCCTTTGGGACCAAACTTTTTACCGTAGCAAGCTTTGCAGTAGATTTCCTTGTCTGGACCGTCACATGCCAGGATGGAATCAAGAGGCCTTCTGCAATCTGCGCAACTAAAGCATCTCTTGTGCCATATCTGCCAAAATATTTCAAATATCAAATTGTCAACTCCGTTTTTATATACGTCGCCTCAGATTTTTTCTCGGTGAAACTTGGGTGGAACACAACGTAGGTAGGTACAAAGGAAAGAGGAAGAGCGTGAGGATTTGAGTATGCACCACTTGACTCAGGCGGAATGAAACTCCCACTATTAATAATGAAATGACAGGGACAGGATGCTTGCGTATAAAAGGAACTAACATTGCCAATATTAAGCTGAGAGAGAAAGAGATCTTGTGGAATTACACCGAACACATTGCAACAACCTTAAACAAATAAAGTTGGACAGTTGGAGGCTCCCAGTTGTGCAGTGCACTGTTTTGTGCATTGCACAAGTTTTAAAATCAGAGCACAAGTAACTAATTTGGTGTAGTGTCTATGGATACGTAGAAAAGCATTATCTGTGGTGGCTATGGATAAAATGAACACAGCACAGCATAAATTTATGTAAATTTGATTCCACTTACGGATCCACGAGCGAGCATCTGTTCAGCTGCATAGACGGCTCCGCTGCAACGAGGACAACCTTCGCCCGGTGGGGCTTTGATTTTAGAACAGTCGGTCAAGTAGTTCGGTCGTTGAGTGTCGTTTTCTTCGTTCCTAATTATAGAGCCATTCAATCCAATACAATATATCACTTTTTACCTTTCCTGACCCTGACACAAGCTTAATGGCTTTTTTATGTCCAACCAATACCGCCCATACTCTTTAGTAGCATTGTCACTATGTAAAACTGTGACAAGCTTAACCTGACTCTGACCAATCGCTATCGCTTTGTTTTAATACTCTCATTTCTCCTATGGTTTCTGATAAAAGAAAATCTCTGCTAATAATGTGATCCATCAATCTATAACTACACTCTAAATTGGAAACAGTATAATGCTAACGATAATTTAGCGTGTGCCCCTGTCGAGCTTGTACAGTAATCCCTAATTCCCTTTCAAATACTAAGAAAGGCCCTTTCCTCGAAATCAGAATTGTAAACAACTGCAATTTCGCATTTAGATATTAGAACTTCAACATTTAATGTTTACTGAGAAACTGAGTTGTAAATCTCCGGTTTTCATCGCGCACTAACTTGGTAGATTCAAGTAGACAGAGATAAACAACATGCCTGATTAACTTATTGACTATCTGCCGATGATTGTCATCTCAAAATAATTAATTCAGACTTTAAGGGCTCTTGGTAAGCAAGTAAGTACTTGATTGTTTCGTTGGCACTAAATCAAGGTTGATGATTCATCCTTTTCCTAATAATACATACTTGTATAATTTATATAGGCACATGCATACCCTATAGCATAGCGATACTTACATAGCAGTACTTATCTCTACACTCATGGTTGACCGAATTCTATACCTAATGTATTTTAACGTGAACATCACATTAATTATCTGGTCTAGCTCTAGCCACACGCTCACCAAGGAATTTGTTGCCAGTGGCGAGCCAGGTAGAATTTCCATCAGTATTCCTTTGAAACATTTCGTTAAGTTCATCAAAGGAAATAAATAGACTTTCACACAAATTATTTCAAGTCTGATGAGAACATCAAGCTGCGCTGGGAATCAGTTCGGTTTGTATAAAAGCAATCTTATGCACCTCATGTACAGGGTGACCCATTAATTAAGAAAACTCTTCCCTCTTTCTCCCAAATGGGGAAGGTGACATATGATGTATATATATATATCAAATGATGGCCTATTATCACCATCTTTTGAATGGTGATAATATAATGTTTCTATATTTTGTACTTTGAGATATATCTGCGTTTAAACGAATCCACTTTTACGAAGACGATTTCCATGCAAATATTGTCTGACTATTTTAAAATCAGGCTACGCCCCCTCGGGGACCTGGAATTCCGGCTTTGGTGTATGGAATCCTCTTTAGGGAGCTTGGCGAATTTATGGAAATCTGTTTTAAATTTTGGAAAAATCCCCTGAAAATTTAAATTCTAAACCCAAGTATTCAGACAATATTTTCATGGAAAACTGTCATCGTAAAAGTGGGTTCATTCAAACGCAGATATATCCCAAAGTACAAAACATAGAAAGATAATATTATCACCATTCGAAAGATGCAGTGCTAGACCATGATTTGATATCCATACATCTTATCCCACCCTTCCCATTGGGGAGAAAAAGGGGAGAGTTTCCTTAATGGGTCACCCTGTACATGAGTAATGCTACACTGTATTGAAATGTAAATAAGTTTCTACTTTCTACTATATACAATACAAGAATACTTATGCATAATGTATGAATTCTAATAATAGTCTTGATTCTTTGTCCCTTAATAGCGCTCTCTCTATAATACCACTAGCAGTTATTATTGATCATATTCTCAGAGTTTTACTATCAAAGAGATTTTTTAGCTCAAATATCACTTTCTTAGGTAGCTTAATTTTGTATTCAATGTACAAGGAAAGTACCTATATATTATTATAATGTTGCCCAAATATGGAAAATCAATTTGATAACAAAAAGTCAACGAAAGCTATATTTATTCTCGGCTTTGAGTGCTAACGCTGTTCCTTCATGGCGTGCTGCTTCATTGAATTTATAGCTTTTCCATGTAAAACAGGTAGCATAAAAAATGGATCCAAAATATCGCTAAAGGGATTTGCGGATTTGTGGTTATGGTACTAATATAACAGTTGTTATTGATCGTGAATTTTGAATAGGTGGATTGATGGTTTACAAATAAAGGATTATTTTAAACAAATTATTGGCAATTCATATTTTATATAGTTACATTAATCCATTTCATTTTAAATGGATGACCTTGCTTGGCCCTATTATAGAATTTCTTTGTCGGGTTAAAATGAAAGGGCAAAGATTGCTTTTGAAAATAAAGTGCCTAGGTATAAAACAAATGGGTCCACTTTATAGATGAATTATTGATGATTAGTAGTGGAAATAGAGAGAGGGAGAGGTATTATTGGAATACTAAGGTTAAAAGGTTCATTGAGCTTTAAGAAAATACTCGAGTGCAGAAAAACCACGTCTTGTACACAATGTATTTTCTTTTTTTTAGAAAAAGTGCAATTCTCGCCGGATGATAAAAGAGAGAGCGAATAAACATTGTATATAATACTGCGTCATTAATCAAGGACTCGGTGACAGAAGATAGTAGCAGTTCATCTTGCTATGAAATTACTACCGGTTGAAAGATCCTTTTGTTCTTCTAACCAAAACTTTATATTATGTAGTTACTACTGCGGCTCTATGTCGACGACAGATGCACGGAACGCTATACCAACTCACATATCTCATAAAATTGAACCATATGAGAAAATTGTGTAGAGCATTTATATTTTATATGAGAATTATTCCTGGTAAGTTTTATAGGTAATTTAAAAATGACAAGACAAAAAGCAATATGTGTTGTGGTACTAAAGCTGCGCTCTTCTAAACGAAGTTCTACCCGTGAAACTCAATTTCTTTTTAACCATTAGCCTTCAGCTATGGGTCGTTCTTCTGTTTACTTTGAATTACACTTTAGCCATCTACTACACCTAGGGTATAGGTCTTCCATACATATAATATTTAATAATGACATAGACACATCAAACATGGTGTAATGCACACCTTAATATGTTACACTGAACCATGGTGGTTCTTCTAAGGTGTAGGATTTACTTCGTAGCTATATAAGTGGCTGCGTGCATTAGAGCATGATATAGAATTGGTTTTACTTACGCCAGAACATCAGTAAGAAGAAATCCAGATCCGCAAGCAAAACCGTATCCTTTTGGGCCGTACTTTTTTGCATAGCAAGTTGTACAGTAAATGTCCCTGTCTGGCCCGTCACAAGCGTTGATTGAATCGAGGGTCTTCTTACATTCGCAACATTTGAAGCATTTTCTGTGCCATGCCTGTTTTATAAAATAAATAAATCAAGTGTTGCAAATTTCGATGTGGGAGTTCAATAACATTTTCCGATCAAGTAGCAAATTGAAATACTATTAGTTAACAGTTTAACTGAGATCCTTGAGACTTGCAGCATAATAATAAAGTCTTGCACATATTGAACGCATTTTCTTGTTGGATGAAAAATTAATGAAATTTGCAATGAGAATTTGCATCAAGGAGTTGCTATTTCTTTGTAAATCCGCTTAGATTTCATATGCGGTTTAAATAAATAGAAAAGTTCCAAAAGAAATCTCATTGTTAAGGATGAGAACAAAGAGGCAGGTTGAGAAATTTAAAGACGTTACCCGTCCTTTGGCAAGCACTTCCTCTGCGGCATACACACTTCCGCCGCAACGAGGACAACCTTCTCCCTCCTTAGCCATGATGGATGTGGTGTCAGTGATGAGAGTAGGTTTGTTTGACAAATACTGATCCCTGTGATACACATACATTATTTGAGTGATAAAAAACCTTGTATACATTAGATAGTCAATCGTAAAGGCAGAAATAATGCTGCTTTCACAGAAAGTCTAAGGATCACACAAATCTTATCACACATACACACACACACACAAAATAATAAATTTCAGTCAATCTGAAATCATTTATACTCTTGACTACACAGCAAATCAATTGTATTAGCATGAATTAGCTGCATTTCAGTTTGGTGGGTTTGTCAAGATTCTTCAAAGCATGGTTTGGATCAGTTCTTGTCAATATGTAACTTTTATGTTGTCTTCCTTCGTAATTGTATTTTTCACTAATGTAACCTGAAAAGCTTTCAAAACCTCCATTAGTTAGTGACATTTGGAAATTTGGAGAGTTTAGATTCAGCCCTAATAGGTACAAAAGCCAAAGGCACTTCAACTGTGTGTAAATAAATATATTTTATATGTATCCATTTTATTTTCTATTTCCCCATTAGGTACTTCAAAGGTTTCTCTGTGTAACTATACAGCTGTTTGTAACTTGTAACGTCTATATATGGAAAAGAATGAATGTATCTGATGATGTGAAAAAGCGAATTATATTTGTATTTTGCAGTTATCCATCAAATCTAGGTCGGTAGGTAATACTTAATTGAGCCCTCGATATCTGGTTCTGTCATCATACACCACGATTTAGTGCCAGATAAAGCAACGTAGTAGCTGGTAAAGTTGATCTCTGTTGCGCAGTAATTAGATTGCTTAACAATCACACTGACTATCTACAACTGACACAAGAATAGATCAAAGACTATTTTATCCTTTTGAGATATTTCAACGATATTACATTCACGGCCAATTGGTTATCTCGTTTAATACTCTTGCAGTACGATTTGAGTATATTTTGTGGATCTACGAATGAGGGATATTTGCTGCATAAAACGATGAAATGCTTTTAATATTCATATACCTACTACTATAGAAAAGATATATTTGTACATGCATTAAATGAGCATATTAGTACCTATCATACAGCCTTAGGAAACAAAGGTTTTCTGTATTAGTAAAAATACATAGAAATGCGAATTATGAGAATATTGCTCGTATATAATAGCATTCTAGCGCTCGAGTGAATGGACGAAGCACTTACGTGTATAAATATTGTGCTCACTTGTAGTTGACATGACAAAGAGGAAAAAATCCGTCTAGCCCATGATATAAGCCAATCGCATCAATTTCCAAGTGAAGACGAAACGGTATTGCATGGAGCATCCGTTTCGAGAAATGGACACCGAGACAAAAGATTAACCCTGCAGTGCGAAGATAAGGAAGATCGGAGAAGCGTTATTTAGAAGATGAGTTGCAATCCAGTTATTGCCTTGTGAAACTCAATGTGGGCTCCAATGTCCGAAAGTTTTATAGATGCGATATGCCCAAGACATTCTTTGTCCTCTGTATTTCTCAAAGAAATCAATAGGAGCAGAAATCTTTGAGCTAACGCAGAGTCGATTACCAAGATATTTACAACGTTACAGTAAGGTAGTCTGGTATGGAGCTTTTTTAAAATCATTTTTCGCTTTTTCATTTGGATCCAAATAATAAGTTTTAAAATATCAACAACTCTCAAATAATGAAAAGTTGGATCTAATTGAGATCCAAATGAAAAAGCTAAAAATTATTTTTAAAAAGCTCCATATCAGGCTACCTTACTGTAAGGCTAGACATATCTTGGTCGATTACATTCACACAACTTGCATGTATATCAAACATCTTGTAATATTACACACTTACACTCCGTCTACACCCAGTGGATCGCCACTATTTGTCCAACTTCTTAAATCGATAAGTACCTACCATTGACACCAACACCGCCACAACTCTTTTCTCGCGTAATGCAACACGAGAAAAATTTAACTTCGCACCAAAATTAAAGCAGAGATAGTCACTGCGATGGATTGCCTGTTAACACTTCAGTACCGGCACTTAGCTTTAACTGACCTGTGCTAGTAGGACGAAAAATTCCGTTTACTTGCACTGCCGCACTGACAATTTACACATTGATGATATACGACAACCTAGGTATAAAAGGATAGTGAGACGTATACCTATTCGGATTAAGTAAATACTCGTGAAGTGGTTGCGTAATGTAAAAGTGGCAAAACTCCTTTGAAGTTCTAATCCACACGAGGTGAAATGGCAATGAAAACCTTCGATCTCGTCTTCCGCACTCGCTTCAACAACAAATGAGAAAAAGCGAAAAAAATAATTGCGTTGTGGAACAGATTTTTGCTTCGTAAGAAATCCTATACCTACTAACCACAAAGGATATATTGTTTAAGTGTACAAACTGCATTTGTTGCAATATTCTTTGAAGATTTCTTTTCATGACTTGCTTGAACACGATAGAAAAGTTTTTATAAGCATAATCATTCCCTTGATCATAGTTGTGATAATATTTTCTAATGCAAGCATAATGCACTTTGTGTGAATAAAGGTTTCCAAGTAGAGGTGACCTTTTCAAAATATTTGGTCATTTCTCACTCTTGCAGTGTATGCATTGAGGCACGTATCCAATAAGGGGCCTGAAGGTGCTTAAGCACCCATCAGATTATACAAGCTTACACTACATATTATTTTCTTTTTACGATCATATCCAATAAATTCCATGCATGCATGAGATTGAGAAAGATCGAAACTATTTTGCTATAAAAGGACAAAAACTTATGTGTATAAAATGTGCTATGCGCGAATTATATACATTTTACCTTAATTTAGCCAAAATTGGTACAAATTTTTTGCGATACATTTGTAGCTCATAATAGCATTTTCCCTTCTATGATATCAAATTCTGGATATGGCATTGGGTAAAAACGGATAGAAAAAATTGACTATTGCATTCGTTTGTAATTCTATTCCAACTTCATAATATACCTAACAATCTCAAGCAACAAGCTCAAGCACCCCCATACTGAAATCCTAGATACGTGCCTGTATAATGCATTCTAATGTGAATTGCCATTGTATGATTCTATTCCCTATACATGTAGTCAAAGAGCAACTAAACATTTAATTAAAGACAGTTAGTAGCATAAAATCAATTACTTCCTCAATCAAGTCTATGCAAGTTGGAGCCAGTGATGTATTACTAACATCTACTTACAGCTTCTGTGTTCGACAAGATGTTCTTTTTATTGCGTAGCAAAGGACTCATTACCAAAGGCAAGACTTTTCAAAGTCAAGATCACTCCATAACATTTGTGCTGGAATCCTCTTTGTTGTCTCAAAGCTTTTCTGATAATACAAAGTGGTCAAAGTCTAAAGCTTTTCATTGCCCTTTGACGTGAATATACGCTTTGGGCTTCAATCGCTCTCCCACGCATTGCCTTGATTTAAATGGATTTCAGTTTCAATGTTCAAAGCATTCACATAAAGCAACTAAGGACGCACTTGTACCAATATGCTGCCTCCATGATTTTGATTGGTGAAAGTACTCAGAAAACTGTTTCTTTTCTCAAATCCGACACTTTACATTATTTCCCTCCTAGTGTAATTCTTTGCAGAAGAAACTTGGCTGTAATTTTGTTTACTATAAGAATTTGAGCGTGTCATGTATATTTTTCATACATTGGCATTGAGACTTTGAGACGACTATAGAAATGTGGACTAATGTCTAATAAAGCAAACCCTGCTGTGTAAAAAAATTGTTGGATATATTTTATGTGTGGTCATTTGATGTGATGTATAGTGCTGTCATAGAGCAAATGACTCGTGTGTAATTGCAGTATAACTCAAATAAATGCAGGGCGAATGGATTTGATGATATTTTATGGATGTCACCTTTGTGTTGCTATATATGAAGTTGGTGATGAAAGTGTTTTTGGATGAGGTGAAAGTGTTTGTGGTTGGTTTCAGTTGACTTGTATATGGTGGCAATGGTTTACCATATATGTTCTTAACTGAATTGTATGTGTGACACATACCTACATCAGGATATGTGTGTAAACATTGCCTTATTGGGTTTGGGTTGTCATGGGTTGTGTGGGCAGTAAAGACGAGACTTGTGAGCGAAAAAGAGAGCACAGGGACATATCAAAACCAAACAGAACGACCACGACATGGAAAAATGGAGAATGACAGAATATTTTTTGTTGGTTTGTTTGACTTGAAGAAAAGAAAGAATTAAAAAATATTGGACGAAAAAAGAAGGGTAAAACGTGGAAAGGTTGACTGACTGACTAGCTTACTCTCCATCTTCAGTTGACAATGCTGCACCAATCGACCCGTAACCATACCCTTTTGGACCAAACTTCTTCCCGTAGCAAGCTGAAAATAAGCCAAGCACAGCTATTCAAATGGATTTTTCACATCAAAAACATACCCGTTCAATATTGACTCGTCACTTTGCAGGATTCCAGCTCCTTGACCATAGCCATAGCCTTTCGGCCCGAAATTTCTTCCATAACAAACTATACACATAGCCAACGTACACAAAATTTATCGTCACTCTTATCATTAAAATATCGTTTAAAGTTTTAAGTTCATTTATTTCTCGTTTTTTATTTACTGCTTACAGTATGGAAAGGATTTTTGAAAATATTGCTTTCACACAAAGACCCTATTGTCAATAGCTGATTCACACGCACAATAAAAAATAAGTAAACTTTTTATAAACTTGTAGAAAATTCAAGCATGACTTGCTTTCAGATATTTCTCAAAAACAGTTATTGAATGATTATATAACTAGGTATATCAAAATGTGAATTATTGTTATACCACCTACACAAAACCGTATATCACATACGACCACAAACTTGTTACAAGCATCACATTGTTAAGGTTTGTTATAATAATATCTAACTTTGTGAAAGCAAAATCTTTCATCTTTGCACTTTCCCAATAATACACGTGGGGTCTCAAACTTGAGCTAACAAAGTAATGCAAAAGTTTTTTTGCTTTATGTCAACAAAGACCAATGTATTCTGTCGATAGCAATTAATAAACTTGTTAATGTTGAAGATGGGGAAATTTGTGTAGGAGGAGGCATGATTAGGTTAAACCACCCACATGTATTATTATTATGGGAAGTGAGTTTTTTGTTGTCGCTTTGAGACGGTTTGACTTCAAAGCTTCTGGAAAGTTCGTAGATTACTAGAATATTATTTAACTCTCGAATAATGCTTATCATAAAGGATTCTCTTATTAAAAGATTCAGCAACAAGCCGACTTGTATTGTACATACAAATACATATACAATATTACGGATTAATAATAGTGCGAATTTATAATAATGCGGATTTGCAAATAGTGCGGATTTGTAATAGTGCGTATATGGCATGCTTACCATTTACGATATTTGGTTAGCATATTTTGACTGTGAAGATCAATGCAGTATTACTAAGCATTTTGATTAAGGAATTTGTTTGGTGGTGGTTTCTTTTCGCTGCACGATGCCGTAAAAAGCAAAGTTTTGTCATAAAGAAAACTTTCTCATCCCTTTATGCCGCAAATTGCATAGGCACTGACTGCGACTGTGAGCTGGCATTCATCACAATATTAAACAGATGATATAATGTGTCTGTCTTACAGTCCTGGATACTACTAAAGCACTAATACACATGACATTGATATACACGAACATGCTATTATAAAATTTGAGTTGCTTTCCATATGAAGGATGAGAAAGAATGAATAGCAAAAACAGGCTATTTATCTTTCTCATCTATCAAGAAAGATGAGGAGGATTAAGGAACATCGTTCCCGATAAGATAATAAATTAGCTGGAAGCTAGCTACCTATTTAGATTTGTATAAGAAAAAAACCCATCAAACTAATTGTAATTTTTTTCTTGCTAGAGAAAAAAACTCGTCTTTAGTCGTGTGTGGAAATCGAAGTTGAAACGGAAATACCTTTGCAGTAGACATCTTTGTCGGGACCATCGCAGTGATTCGTAGAATCGAGTGCCTTAGTGCATGTTTTGCACTTAAAGCAAGACTTGTGCCAACTTCGACCCTTGGCCAGCATCTGCTCGGCCGCAAACACAGCGCCACCACAACGAGGGCAACCTTCGCCTTCTTTTGCTTGAATCACCTTTGTGTTGATGGCTTGCCATGTATTCGCACTGGGGCTGTGAAGAAACCAATCAAATATCATTTCACATTTTTCTTCCTCGCACAAACCAATACAACAAAAAAATTTAACTACAACGAGATACACTTACACTAATTACATGTACCTAGACTAGTCAATTTGTAATTAAAAATGTATATACTCTCTCAACACATCACACTCTTCATTTATTCCCATGCAAATTAGTCTCGATTTTAAGCACTTTGAATGCCATCATGCACATTAAGACTCCATTCTGCGCCACACAAACATGTTTTGATATTTATATTCAATTCATTAAAACGGGTGCATTTTTCGTATTATTGACATCACAGGTACTTAGGTTGATCATTTTGTAAGTGATAAGTTTGCAAAATTTTAAATACTTCTATGAAATGCTACACAACAATCAGTGTGTAATACTAATGAAATAACATTCAGAGGCTATAGTATTTTTTATTTTGAATTATTAAAACAAATTCCTGGCTTTATTTTAGACATAGGTAATATTTTTTCAATACAAGCCTATGATTTAAAAGTTATTTTATCTTGAATATTAGAATCTGCCGATCCCTATGACAATAAAATACTTCTAGAAATATTAACTTTGTGAAGGTGAATTCATATATTGTTATACGGAATTATGGCTCAGTGAAACGTTTGCCTTGAAGCATGTTACATGAATAGGTATTTTCGACAGAATGGATTACTGTGAGAAATTAGAGTGAGAGTTGACGCAAGAACGCTTTTAAGTAAATAATGGAAAAAAAGACCTGAAGAAATGAAATGTTGTTTTTCTTTTAGCTTATCAATTCACACCGTTACGAGTTGTGAAAATTGGAGTCGTTTATCAACTTTACAGCGAAAATCAATTGACAATGTAAGCATCCAGTCAAGCGTACGTCTTAGACTATCTCAACATTCTCAACTCAAAATAAAATTTTCTGACGCGTACGTAAATGCTGCATACGAATAGATGAAAATCTATTATTTATGATTAATTTTGTTTAGAAGAATGATGATGTTGCTCCTTAGGCAATTAATGGAAAAAAATTAGGGAAGGGCAGTGAAAGTGCAAAGCTAACACAAACATTTACACACACACAAATTATGTGTATTTCAAGAAATCAAAACCTCATGTCATATCCCAACCTATTCTCCAAATTTACAGTTTTTGTTTTATATTTTAAAAGGGTCACGTTTTGTATGATATGACATTTAATCGAGAAATTGGACATATGGACCACTTTTTCAAAGAAAATATAGATTGTACGGTTCTATAGCAATATGAATTGTAAGTATAGAAAACGAGTCAAACATTTTTGAGCGAAATGCATATAAATTGTTAGTTAATGAGTGAGAGTGAGTTTTGGAAAGTGTTTACAGTGAACGTGAGGTGACAATAATTATACAAGACATTCAGTTTAGCAGACTTAGCACACCTTACAGAACAGACAAATAGAGCGGATTTCGGGTAGAGTACAATACAATACAACAAATACAACCACAATACGGATACATGTATTTAATGATTATAATAATAAATGAAGGACTGTAACAATACAAAACCAAAGACAAACGTGTAAGAGGAGGCTTGATGAAAACCCAAAATGCTGAGCTGTACTTGACTCTAATCTAAAATGATTAACTTTTAATGTGAAACAAATCATGTTTTGTAGAAAAATAAAAAACTGCCTTTCCGCCAGATGAAAGTGTAGGATTTTTTCTAATTTTTCTAATTGTGCTATTTTAAAATAAAAAAGATACATTGAATAACTATTACAGAACTAATGAGCTTAGTAACTGGTGGTGTTAGTATGGATACAAATTATTATATAGTAAATAGTAATGATTAAATGATATAATTGTAGGAATTATGTTAATAGTTTGTCTGGTGCTTTTTACTGCTATTTTATTATGGGCAAGGATGAATATTTTCATATTTATTAGTGAATTTATGTCCATATTACGGTGTAGTAGGTAAACTAGCGTATGTTCAAGTCATTATTGAAAATAATAAAATGATTGAGCAATGGAGAATTGAATTGATAACAATGAGTGTAAATAAACCGACTAGACCGATTATAGTAGAAAATATAACTAAAAGTATTTCAGTACAATACTACTACAACTACTACTACTATACTATACAAATATAGAAATTGTAAAACAATTTAACTACCTACTTCTTTCCTCCAATATATTCACGACTTTCACATTTTCAAATATAACATTGTACTTGAGAGTCTATAGAATTTCTTGTTCTAACACCAAGTAAAATATTTCTATCTTTATAAAACACACAAAATTGTGTCACATACAAATACAAAAGTAAAATTCAGTGAAATTCCTCGTTATATAAAAATAAAAGAGAGATCACAGAGTGTGAGAGAAAGAGAGAGAGAAAGAGAGAGGGAGAAAGTAAATCGAAAAGAATGATTTCGTCAAAGTTGCATAGCTCAGCGCTTTGGGGCTTGTAACAAGGGAAGTATAAATAATATTATTGTGCGAGAATTTATTCAGCAGCAAAAATATCTTGTGACGCAAAGAAGAAAAAAAGTGATACAACGATGAAAAAATTTGATGACTCGACTGTGTGCTCTTTTCAGTCGAGCATTCTGTATATTGTGACTGAGGTTATGAATTTAAACAATTTTCCGCAAGATTGTAATGTTTACATGTCTAATATTCAATGCAAAGTTATGAAATAACTATTAATAGTTTGTGCGTTGTAAAAGTTTTGTTAGCAAAATGCACATTGCGTGGTGCCAAACTGTTTTATTGACAATATATTTTATACTTGCTTAGAATTTGTTGTGGATTGGATCAGAGTGGTGCATGGATGATTAATATTATTCAAAAGATGCTAAATTAATTGAAACATGTACAAATCAATGTTATTACTTTGTGGAAATCATTAGATTTACATTACAACGGGAGGGCTGTGTGGGTTTTCATATATCAAGCCAATCAATCAAAGACTAGTAATGCAACAATAAATGCAAAAGTGCATAGTCATAAACATTATATTATAAATGTGAGTAGGTATCCACAACCATGTACTTTATACATCATAACAATTGGTTTCGTTTGGGTATATGGTTTATGCTAGCAAAAACTCCATGCTTCATTCTGTACATAATATTGAACTTAGTGTCTAACTACTAGTATAGTATAGAGTCAGCATAGTATCACAAATTGCAGTGCATTAGAATTGCGGTGTAATTGAATGCAATTTTAATTTAATGCAGCCTCGTTGCTATTTAGTACTAGTAGAATCCATTCAACATCGACAGACATACAGATACAGAAAATAATTGAGCAACTGCAGACGTCATTCAATAATCATATTAGCAACACTAAAGCTACTAGTAACAGATTATTGTATACATATACCAAGTACTGTAATCATCTATCCATTAAGTACACTACCATAGATTTTAACAGCTAAATATTGTTATAGTATTCATATCCATAATATACTATAAATGTACACTTACAAGAACAAACGAATTTAACGAAGAAATTGAATTTTGCTCACCCTCTCAGGTTTCATTGTCTTTTCTCTCGAGAATTTTCATTTTTCATTCCTCACTGCTCTCATTCAATTTTCCAATGCAACCAAAGCAATCATCCTGTCCTTTAAGCATATCATTAACACGTCATAGTAGTAGCAAAAAGCCATCTCGTCTGTGTGTTCGTTCGTACATGCAAGTCTTGCTGGTCAACTTTTATAGATATATTACAACTTCGTCCGTCTAAACCTTCGAATCTTTAATACAACTCTTCATGCAATCATAATGTCCGATAATTCAATGTACTAATGATTCGGAGAATTAGACCGCCAAATTTGCAAGTAATAAATTATATGAATATTATGTAAGATATGCATTCGTTTTATTAATTCTAGAATAGTCTAAGCTGATTATATGAAAACCCTCTCACAAATAATTACTGTGCTGTTATATCAACTATTGTATATTAAATGAAGTCTTTTCTATTACTTTATGCATGTGCAACTTTTTTTAAAGCAGAATACTAGACAAGACTGCGATGGACTAGAATTACGTTCTGCTTTCTGTGGCAGATTTTGCAATTTTAAGTTTGTATGCAAAATCTGATACAGAAAGCAATAAAAAACAGGCATGGCAATATCTTATAAGTCCAACAACAGTTCTGTCATGATTCCTACTTGACGACTACGACTAAGTAGGCAAGTAGCTAGATAATATGTCTTAGATTAAATCTGTGATGTTTATATTATGGGAAAAAATCAAGAAGTAACTTGCCACACTACTGTTGCAATAGGCGAATACGTATAATATACACACTAACACTATAGAGGAAGAATGTAAACTACATAGGCAATTGCAAGATGTAAAGTCAAATAATTCGGTGACGTGTATACAAATGGGTTTTTATGTTATAAGTTATCCAAACCTTGTTCCTTTATTTTTCACCCAGAAGAGCTCAGCATTATATTATGTTACACTCACTATTTCTAATCGTACATATCATAAGCTACATTACCGTTTACATGTGAATTACTATGTAGTCTGGAAATTATTATTATTACTAGAGTAGCATTTGAATTAAGTAGGTATGTATATAAATAGGTAAGTAGCGGCTTTACGGTAGCTTAGAGAGATAGATGTGATCTGATCTGCTGATGATTGCATGTAAACATGTACGTTTGTATGCGAGTCATGTAGTCATGTCAGTAGTAATAGTAAGCAACGCTAAAGTTGTATGAATAGTGCAGCCTTAACTGTAGATATAGAATAGAGCCACTCTATATTTATTTCCGTTAAGCTCAGACTGATTCACTGAATATTCGGAGACTGATGTGAGTCTCAGAGCTACACAGGCATTTACATATATTTGCGTATAGGATTGTTTTGTTGAGACACTACAAGATTGACTTGGCATACATACATATAGACACTGACATAATATACGTTGGTGTATCAAATATTATATACGAACATACAGACATACACGAAGCAGGGGGTAAATTACATACGTAAGCACAAAAACTTTTCCCTGTAGTAAATCATGACCTTTTTTATAACTTCCTTTGATGAAGTTGAGACAAGTTCTTTTTGAAAAATTATTGAAATTGGGGGATGGTATTCATTTCATGTTTGTGAATTTATTCCATACTAGTGCTAGGAAGGTGTAATAATAGTCGACTGTGAATAAAACGAAATGGACACGAGAAATGATTGCCTATGAGTGATGTGTGGTGGTGAAATGCTTTGTTATGTGTCGGTGACTGTGTGAATATTTTGAAAAGTAAAATGAAAAAACACTAGGCAGGTATTTACAAGGAAATGCAAAGTTATTCTAGGCAGGAGAGGATTTGCACAAAAGAAAGAGGAACTACAGACACGTAGACATAACAAAGGACTTTGACGAGACATGCAGGCCTTTCGGATCTGCTTTAAAGAAAGAACCATGCTGCTTTGCCAATTTAAATAGAGAGAAAACGGTGCTGGGCTAGGAACAGTTATATTCTTGTTTGGCCTATTAGTTAATTGTTACAGAAACAGCAGTAATTCGTAAGTAGTATTATTACATACAAGACACTCTGTCAAATTGTAGCAGTGCTATGCGATACTAGTATGGGAGAAGACCAAAAAAACTGACTTGTAAATCAAATGTAGTATAATAAGTAGAATAAGTGCTAATTCATTTTTGGCTGTTTCCAGAAAGAAACACAGATAACAGTTTAGTATTTTTGTGTATCATAATAATAAACAGACATTCCCTCACGAGGCAAACATACATACCAGTTACAAATGAAAATTATTTGTAATCATAATAATCCAGCAAACAAAGACAAAAAACGAACGTTTGTTCAAAGCCAAAATGTGCTTGTGTGCAACTAATGAAAAACTATTTAATAAAATTAATTATTATACTCAGCAATGTAAAACGTTGTTGATTTAACGAGAAGATGATGAAAATGAAATGAGAAGAAAGTAATATTGAAACAAGATGAGAATAAATTAACTAAATTCTTGCTAATATTATTCATATACTGAATTATATTATTCAAGACATGAGCTGAATCAAAAATCATTCTTATATCCCAATAAGAATATAATAAGAATACAACATCATAATGAAAAATGAAACTAAATTAATCTGTTAATGTACACCAGGCTCAAAGAAAGCTCTGGCTCAAATAAACTAATTTGTATTTCTTGCTAGCATGAAGGCGCTTTGATTAGAAAGCAGTCAAAGGAACACAACGAGTAAGCGTATAGAATTATCTAGCGTGATCGTGTTGAGCATAAAACGACGAAAGCACTATAATATTTGTATTAGTAATGTTGTACTAGAAAGTATATGAAGCCAAGCAACAAGCAAAGCGAAGCAATGCATTCAATTTGTATCATTAGATTATTAAGAATTCAACTCACCACTACAATTAATCAGTAGTGCGAGTGCGAATCGAGTAGTAACTTTTGTGAGTATTTGTAACCTCGTAAGCTCGCTATTTCCTACTGTCCTAATTCATTCTACATACAGTGAATGCATTCACTGTACATGTATGTCATATTTAGAGTAGGGTTATTATTATTAACATAGTCATAGTAATATGAGAGAAAAGTACGCACTTCAACTCTAACTACAGAATTGTAGTAATATTTTGAAAGAAAAATTCACTAAGGGAGTAGTGTGTCATATTATAATAGAGAAATAGAGAGAGAAAGAAAGTAGAGATAGTGTAATATTATAATAGCTTGTTTGTTTGTAGTTGTAGCGTATGAATGAGGTACGTACTGAATAGCTGCGAGAACGAATGGTGAAAACAGCGTTAGATATTTGGTAAGCTAAGTATATTATAACGATATAGAGATGTGCACAAGAGAGCAACAGGATGTACAGAGGTCAGAATGGAAAAGTGGCTAAGATTGGCTAAGAGTAGTATTGGTAGAGTAATAATATGTAATTCCTATTATTCAGTATTATTTTTGAAAGTTGCTACTCTTGGTAGGTAGTAATTATTTAGTTGAATCAAAACTACAGCTATGTGTACCTAACTAAAGTTTGTCCATTGTAATAATTGGCAGTTTGAACAACGACATGAATTTTAGTTAAAATTCATGTCCTTTTCATCAGACAATCGATAAATGCTTTTCAAAGACAACCTTGGTAGAATTCAGTGGAAATAATAATAATTGTAAAATCATCATCATCATCAGCAATGTTCAGATCAATCTGGCATTAGTCATCACTATATATACTTATATTGTACGACCAATGAAAACGAAACGAACCGTTTTTTACACATAAAACTTAACTAATGTACAGAATTGGTTGCAGAACTCTTAAGAGTATTTCGAAGAATAGTTTTATATCATCGAGTATGTTGTATGTATTATT
This sequence comes from Pogonognathellus longicornis, assembly GCA_034694085.1. Classification (NCBI taxonomy): domain Eukaryota; kingdom Metazoa; phylum Arthropoda; class Collembola; order Entomobryomorpha; family Tomoceridae; genus Pogonognathellus; species Pogonognathellus longicornis. Next base: position 43,446 of record JAQFYB010000728.1, read on the forward strand.
ATAATAACTTAATTCTTAAAATTAAATTGTAGCTGCACCTCACTCGTTGTAGTGTGTATATGTGCAACTATTATTTTCGTGGTAGATAATGAAATGTTGCAGCATGTTAAATGTCATGTTCTGTGTGTAATATAGTAGTTGTTGTTGTGTGGCACAATGTAGAAGTAACCTTAGGGCGACCAATACTTAGAAATGTGATTTAAGCAAGGTAAATAGAGTAAATTATATTTTGGTATGCTTAAGTAAGAACAGATTGATTGATGACATGAAGAGATAACTATCAGCATTTTAGGTTTTCAGTAGTAGTAGGTAGTGTGTGTTTTCATTCAACGAGCGCAGAGAGACGAAAGGGGAAGGTAGTAGTAGTAGAAGGTGTTGGTAGTAGTATCGTACAGTAGTCAAGTAGCAGGTAGCTCTCTAGTTTTGGCTATACACAATCACATCACACAAAAATTCATTAGTTTCGATTTGTACATATATTATTATTATCCTCTCCAAAAACTTAGTCTACGTAGTTTCATTTACAAATGTTGTAGATACTCATGTCGAAGTCACCATAAATTGTTTTCTTATTTTATTTTCTCATTGCCAAGCTATGCTTTTGTAAAAAAATGTCTTTATTCTTTATAGTATCTCAAAAACGTTTGCTTGTACAAAATTCTGCACGGAATTTATTTTGAGCACGAAAAACTTTGACCTAGATGTAATACTTATTTTGAAAATTGAAAACTAACTCATGTTCCATCTTTATAGGTACATAGGTACTTTAGGTAGGTATCGTGATAAATTAGAAACGTCTAGTTCGTGACGCAAGGAAATAACGATAAGGATATTCTTATATTGCTGAGCATTTTATTATTCTGTACTGACTATGCGAACGATATACTAAAGCGCTGTTTTATGCACAGTCCAAAAGTTTACACGGAAGAGATAATTTCACTCAACGTAGACTCGGGAATAATTGGTATAATGACTATGTGCCGCCATAAACTAATTTTATCCATTACCTAACCGAAAATAAATTTATTTTTATTGTAGTAGGTATTAGGCAGTATGGATTCATGTAAACCATTTCGCTTTTTCCATGCATATAAACGTAGATCTACTAATCGCAACAATTATGCCATCTCGTCAGAAGTGTTCCACTGCAAATGTATGTGCTGGTCAATAGAAAAGTCACTATTCTGGATAATACCAGAATATTTTGGATATTTGCAAAATCCATACCGACGGAATATTATGTTTGTTCAGAGTTCGTCTCTTATATATCAGTATTATCCAACGCTAATTATTGTATGATACATAAATGCAAACTTTTAAATAATTGTAAAAATAGAAAATTAAAAACTACCAAATCTTTCATTATGGCTCGCATGTTTCATAGACATTACCTTTCTCTTCAATTATATATAAGACGTTGACTTGTCACTTTTCATCTCTGAATGATACTACACCACATCACATTATCATCACATTACCATATTACATAATATCTAAAATTTAGTTACTAAATTTTGTGTGCAGTGTAATGAAAAAGTATAACGAAAATGAATGTGATGAGCACAATTTAGGAATACATATGAATAAAAGTTTGCCTACAGGTAAAATACATAAATTAGGTATTTATATTGAGGTACATACTCAAGTTGAGCCAAAGAGTATAGAAAATGCTATTTTTGACTAATAGAGAGGAATCATTCAGGCTTTAGGAGTGTTTGACGATTGAGCA